>JAPDSC010002569.1:0-53381 GCA_026290005.1 Latrodectus geometricus
TATATATATATATATATATATATATATATATATATTAATTTTGTAAAATAATAGAATCGTTATATCATCTAGTTACTTTTGTTGTGTATACCAAATCAGAGCAGAAAAGATCAACATCCTATAAATTTTGAAATAAAAATAATAGGAACTCTAGGTTTTAAACTGCTTTAATCATTATTTTTAAAGATGTAAATTTTAGAAACACACTAAACTAATTTTAATTATAATTACATTTCACATGAAACAGGATTTTACTGAATATAAAGGAAGCTTGAAAAAAAATCAATTAAAAAATAAAATAACAAATTAAAATATAGCAGTACCACTGAACTGCATCTCATTTCTTGCGCAGAAAGTACGAAAAATTTTATTACGAAAAATATTTTTTTCGATTTTAAGGGTTTTTATCTAAAAGTTCTTTTATATTATAAAAGAACATATTATAAATATGTTCTTTTATAATATAAAAGAACTCTTATATAAAAGAATATTATAAAAGCTCAGATTGATTCATAAAAGGTTATGTTCTTTTAACTATATTATTTAAAACATTACTTCCTCATATATCACTTTTTACATGGTACATAAAAATTGTAACATAATATCATCATTACTCTTTATTTAAACAGTTAATTAAATAATTTTATTTCAGCTAAAAAATTTTATAAATATAAATAAACTACTTTCCTAAGTAGGATAAAGCAATCAAATTTTATTATGTTACAAATTAATGGGTGAACAATATTAGATAACAACCAAATGATTTCTGTATTGAAAAAATATTAATTAAATGCGATTTATTAATGTGATGCTAAATTAACATTTTTATAAATTAAACCACAAAGACCAAAATAATGTACATCTTATTAACTAAAAAATAAAATGCATAAGTATATTTTATCTAAAAAAAAAATTAATTTTTTATCAATTTTTGATTTTGTTAGGTTAAGCTAATTGAAATCTATTTACAGCAGCCTATTTCTCATTAATTAAATCCGCTAAACACAATCAAGCACAACGTAATTTTAAATCACGGTCAAGAGACGAGGTCAACAACTGAAATAATATATTCGTCACTAGATAACAGTGGAAGGGATGTTGGAGGTTTCAAAATTTTTAGCATGCCACAGAACAGTAATCCTCGGATGGCTAAAATATCGAACCAGCTGCCATCTCGAATGTGTGAGAGCAACACCTTCTAAAATATAGCAGTCTCAATATTTTTCACTTGGGAATACGTCATGTAAGCAAGTAAGATGCCGTAAAACATCATTTATATTAAGTGCGATTAAAAATGCTATTCTAAAAACCGAAATCAATTTACACAAAATATATGCAAATTCTTAAAAATTTGAATTATAATATAAAAACTTAAAAAATACATTAAATTCTTTAAAATCTGATATGATGAGAGTGAGTTTGATTTTCTTCAGGTTATTTTTTTTAGTAGATTAAAACTAATATATTGAATAGTAAATTGAATTTAAATATGCAATAAATAATTGTAATTTTTTGTCCATTTTAATTACAGATGCTTATTTTTAAATGTTGCACATAAAGAATGCAATTTTTTTTAGTAATTATTTAGGAATATTGCTGAATACTGAAATAGTTCATGATATTTAAGTCAGTATATATTTTCTATAGAGAAAAGCTATAAGTTTTGTAAAAATTTTGAAAATTCATGATAGAAAATATTAATTGAGCAGCATTTTTTGAGTAATTATTAAATTTTATTCCAGATATTAAACAAAGCCAAGTTGTTAAATAATTCTTATTTTAGTAAAACAATATATAAAATTAATGAATACAGTTAGTCTTATTTTAAATAATTTAAAATAATTTAACATTTTTAAAATATTCAAAATAAGATTGATTTTAATTATAAAATTTTTTCAATTTAAATTTTATTATATGTGCGCAAATTAAATATTATATGGAATTTAAGGTTTGAATTTTCCAAACTACACTGTTCAAATATATTAATAGAATATTCTACATTAGAAGTAAATATGGTAATATTTAGAGCTATTACTAATAATTACAATTATTTTACTACATCAGTAAATTAAATATAAATATTAATATAAAAATTCCCACAACAAAATCTTTAATTGAGACACTTATTGGTTATAAATAATTGTCCCATTCGAAAATATTTAGTGAATAATTTTGAAAATATATTTAAAAATTATTATTTAGTTTAGCAGATTGTTTTGCAGAAATATAAAGTTCATAAAATTAATTTTGAAATCGTACTTGTTAACCATTACGACAATCGAAAGATTTTTTAAAAATTTTCTTACAATTTTTAAAGTTTAGAATCTTTTTTCTTCCATTTTAAATGAACAAATTAATGTTGTAATTAATCATTACATTATATAAGCAACATTTATTATAAATATAAGAGCACTATGTAAAATTTAAATTAAAAAATAGTTTGAAAATTGATAGCTGAATTTTTGCATTTGTACACAGAAAATATAAAATTGCTCTGATTTTTTTTTAATGTAAACTGTATGCTAGAATTTCTTTGAAGAAGTGTGTAATACTCAGTTTCATAAATGGGAAAATTTATACATGAAATAAAAGATGTCACAAGATGTCACAAATTATGAAAGACATTATTTAATCTATTAGTTATAGTTTCATCAATACATTTATATAAAATATGGTTCTGTTCTGTAAAAAAATAAGGGGCTAAAAATAAGGGGCTAAAAAATAAGGGGCTAATTAAAAATATAACTTGATGACTTAAGAAATGTACGATACTTTATTGGTTAATTAATGGGATTACAAAATGTGATTATGAAGAAAATTATAAATACAAATATCGATATGAATATAGCGTGTAATTTATTAATTGAGCCCAGAAGTATCTTTTAAAAATATAAATCGCTTAAGTTGAATTACATAATCTTCAAATACAAAAAAATTATAATAAATAATTCTTATGATAATTTTTATATCTAAATTAATAATTAATAATTAAAATCAAAATTTAAAATTTAATATTTTGACATTTTATTTTATATGCATATACATCTATCATCAGAATTTTAACATTGCAATCAATAGATCAATATTTTCATGACGGATTTATAGTCGGCATATAGTGAAAACTTTTTGAAATCCTTTTTCAAGCATTGTGATTAATTTACAAATTAATGTAAAACTTCACAAAAATAATATCTTTTGTTCACAAAAATTAAGATGGAAAAAAATATGCATTTTGATTTACAATTTCAGCAAATTTTCTCATATGTTTTACAAATATGCTATATGTTCAAAAAAAAAATATGCGAGCTGTAAATAACTACACGAGAAAAAAAAAGCAAAATGTTCAACTTAAGAAGCACACTAATACATGAAACTATAGACTAACTACACCATTCCAAAATGCAGAAGATAATAGAATGAAAATTTTCAATTTACCTGTTTTTTAACGCCAGAATTGAGTTTCTTGATCGTTTTCGCTAAGAGAATTTTACTCATAGTACGGGGTGCTATGGGCATTCTGGGAAGGGTAGTTGCTAATCACACGACCTTCACCACAAATGTGACAAATCAGCTCTAACAGCAACAAGCTACACACACTTTAAAATCCAAGTGTTCTAAATTTAAAATGAAGTTCTTTTCACAGAAACATAACTTGAAAGCACATTTTTAATTATAACTGGGATGCAACTGTAGCACGAAAGCAAATCTTTAACTTTTAAATAAACAATTTAGTTTGTTGAAATTCAAAGTGAAGCGTAGAAAAAGAACTTTTTCTTAATTTAGTAATATTATTTTAGTAATTTTCTAAGTTTTGAAGCTTTTGTGCAAACTTTGATAGCTTATTCTTATGTATCTCCAACAGTGTCTTCTATTTGTGCAGAATTGGACCCAGTCCTTTATACAGATAAGTCTTGACTAATTAGAAATTTTATTAAATGATTTTACTTATTGTTGTAATCAGCGTTGGAACTGAATTCCTAGAAGGAGATCTAGTTAAATAATAGCTATTTAATGGAAATCCTTTATATTCTTAGCTGAGGACGGTAATGTAATTGAGCGTATAACACGTGTAATAACCAGTCACTGAATTTTATATTTGAAAATAATTGCACAGCTGTGTTTTGATAAAAAGTTAACTATCTTTGCATAGTTATGATATTTTATTCATTTTTTAATTAATTAGAAAATATGTTATTATAACACAGAATTTTAAATTGCATAAAATCTATCTCCTTCACTACAATAAGTCCTTAAAATCTTTTTATATAATAGCAAATCCCTCTCAGCTTTCCTTAAAATTATTGCTAGCACTTTCAGCCAATTCTATAAACTTTCGATTTATATTACTGTATGTATAACTCAACTTTAAACATGATAAATAACACTCAAAATTCCATTACTTTGTTTAAGCACTTTAGGTATTATTAGTTTGCAAAATATTTTATCAAGACTTTTTTTATTTTGAAAATTTCTCTTTGTGCGTTATCAATTATTCTAGTATAAACATAATTTACTTTAAAAAATCTATCATAAAATACTAATGGTACTGTCAAGATGCTAAGTACATAGTAATGCAGTAATAAAAATATTGGAGATTAAGAGTCCACTATGTTATAAATTTCTCATTTAAAAATCAGGTATAATATTTCTGGAAAGAATTTGCCTGTTATTTATTGTTTGTATTCAATAATTTAGCTCAATAAATTTCAATGAAATTAGTTATATTAATTTTATAGGACAAAAATGAAATAATCTTCTGAAAAATAGAGTAATTTCTTGAAATTATATTTGCATATATTTCACTCTTTCGTTCCTTTTAATAAAAAAAAAAACAAGTTCCAAATCAGTTCTGTACTCCACTTTTGATTATATCTAGAACAAGAAATACGGTAACATAGGGCACAGTTCACGCAAAAGAATCCAAAACACGATTCGAATGAATAGCAGAAAAAAGTTTCTACAAAACAGTTGGACCCAGTTTTTGTTTGAGCAATCGTTCTTACCTCAAACTCGAGCACTTTAATCCCAAGGGAAAATTTCTACAAATTTCTCGAAATTATGTGCAACTGGATAAAATTCGAACGTTTCTTTCTAAGAAATATTTAGAATACAATCCGGTTTCACTAGAAGCACTACGAAAAATTCCAACCATAGCTTTCTAATTCGATTTCTTGCTTAAGTACTTAAAAATAAATTCTTGACGATTTCTATTAAAATTGATACACAAACGGGGAACTTACTCAGTTTCGGAATATGTGCCTACCGGCCGTCCGTTTCTCATCCTCCTGTATTTTACTTTTTCCAGTTTCAACCTCGGCCAATATGGCCGCGGTCCTGTGACTGTTGGGATGACGTCAATTGGGCGGGGACGAATCAGAAGCGAGCTCAATACCTTGCTGCAGTCGAAAGAGCGATCGCTTTCGTCTGATGATCAGCTGAAGGAGAAGTGTAAGGGTCAAATTTGGCTCAGAAGTTCACTTTCGCTTGTAATGTTTACAACTCAAAAATATGATTTACACTTGTTTGTTTAACAACAATATACAAAAAATATTAACCGAATTTTTTTTCCTATTAGGTTAAAAGTAAAATTTCTTGAGAGTTAAAAAAAGCTTCCTTTTTTTTTTGAAAATAAAACAAATTTCTGTAAAATATGAGTTAGTTAAAAAACTAGATGTGTGTTTTAAGCATTTAAACTATATCACTCCATATGTATGTGTTTACAGATTTGTTTAAGACACCACTGACTTACGTAATTTTTTAATTCAATGAATTTATTTTAATAAATTCCTTAAATTGGAAAATAAAGCAATATCATTAATTTGAAAAATATCGTGGATTTATTTAATAGCTTTAAAAACAAAAGATAGCATAAATTTTGGAAAAAAAAAGCAACACAATAAATTAAAATATTCGGAGAAGAAAAATAAATACAAAAAATAAATTTAACTGAGAATGTTTTATTCCCTTTAAAAATCCGTAATAAGAAAAATATTTTTGATTATTCGAATGTAACTTTGTTTTAATTGTAACATTGAAAAGCTATTTAATAGATTAAGAGTTGCTTTTTATAAATATTTGTTTTAAATTTAATATAGAGTAAGAGCCTGTTCAACAGTAATTATAATTTAGTACAAAAGTAGTGAGAGGGAGAAACTAAAAAGATAGTTATAAACAGTATTTAAATTTAGGTACGAAGTTTTTATTTAAAATTGCGTTAGTTACTCTAAATATAAAAAAAAATATAAAAAGTGTTTTATGGGTAAGAATTATTGCACTTGGAATTTTTTACAATGGGGAGAATTTTTACTTGTGATATACTTACCTTAGTGGCTTCTTTGAATTGAACAGCCAAACGAATTGGAACTCTCTTTTATTTGTGTAAATAAACTTTTCAATGTCTATAATAGTTCATATTTTTAATTAATTATGTAATATTTTCCCTTTTTAGCACTTTTTATAGATCATATAATGTAACTTGAAGAAAACTGTTTGAAAAATAAAAATAACATATTTAATGTTATTTTTATATAGATAAAGTAGATATTACACAAAAAATTTTTAATGCATTAAATTTGATAGGAAATGCATTCAACACATGCACATATATAATATGAAATTACTCTGATACAATTCAAAACCGTAAATGCAGCACGATATTAAATCGTGAGTGCATTGCCATAAACATTATTCATGAAATGTCGATTCATGACTTATGATAAATTGCATATCATTTAAGAAAAAAACAATTAATAAAAGTCTTTGAAAAAAAATGATTGGCGAGAATTGTTAAAATATACATACATAGAAATATGTAATCATAATTTACTAAAAGTTCGTATGGATAATACTCGCATAATTTTAAAAAGAATATAGTAACTAGATATAAAAATATTTTTCATTCAATTTAATATTTTAATTTTGTTAAAAACAGCTATAAAGAAATGTTGATATGGCAATTCAAAAATTTTTTGTTCTTCATGTATGTGAATTAGAAAGATTTAGCAAATCATGACCTAAATAAGAATCTAAGCAATCCTTTACTGTACTCTTTATCTCTTGATGTTATCTGATAATCTTTGAATCTGAATAATATTGATGATTTTTTATCAATTTTAAAGCAATTTCTAATCATTTGAAAAATATTTTTCAAATTACATGTACATGTGTCATAGTTAAAAATTTAACTTTTAAATACATGAACCCATTATCAAAGGTGAATTAATGTTTTCGGTGAAAATGCACTTTAGGTCCCCTACTCTGCCAACTTGGCGAAAGTGTGCTGTGGGTTCCGTACTTGGCGCATTTTCAAAAACGCTGTTGCCAGGGCGATAATAGAATACGATTTTTAACTAATTAGCGACCGATGAAAATGACCGATTTTTCAAACTGAAACTAATTAACGACCAATGAAAATGCTAAAAGAAAAAAACAATTTATGAGCATGCGCGAAAAAGCGCTTCAAATTATTTCCTCCGGAGGTTGCCATAAGGAGCTCATTAGGGATAAAAACGCCCGGTTTACCACGCTTGGTGCATTTATCGCCAAGTTGGCAGAATAGGGGACCTAAAGCGCAGATTAACGATATTTTCATATTGCGCTTGAAACATCTTCCCGATACATGTGCTGGGAGGTTAAAAAATATAACTTTAGACATAATTAATTATATTAATGCTTAGGATAAATAAAATATATACTATGTATTCAAGCTTTTCATTTAAGTACAAAAAACATCTAATTTAAAGACAACAATTAAGAATATCATATGTGATTTTAAAAAAATGATAAAAACTAGAATTACATAAAGGTAAAGATGAATACAATTAAAAATTCGTTTATCACTATTTAAAATAGTTGAGTAGTATTTCGATGACATAAAATAGCAGTTTTGATAAATTTTGCCTCAACAATGTTTCTCGATTTGTATACACAAGGATCAATATCAATGAAATTTCTAATTTCACACAAAACTAACAATTTTAGATTCACTAACAAATTTTACATAAAGCATTTTTTATAAACTTAATTTGAAATTTATATACAGACATTATATATATATATATATATATATATATATATATATACAAACATACATATGTATGTATATATATATATATATATACATACAAACATACAATAACTATTTTATTGTATAATTAAATTACTAAAAAAGGAAGAATTTTGTCTGGAAGATAAGAAAAAATTCTTGTTCAGTTATTTTTGATACATTGTACATCACAATATAAATTAAAATATAATTATAAGCTTATAAAGAACAAAAGTTATTAAAATTAATAACCTATCTATGAATTAACAATAAAAGCGAATTTCTAGATTATAACGTAATTCCATTTGATTAACTTTTTCTTGAATTATGTCAACATTTTCAGTGAAGAAGTTCAATAAAATGCACATTTTTTAATTCTGTTTGATTAATTACAACTATTTGTTTTGTTTATTTATCGGTCTAAAGTCTATTTTAAAGTCACAAAGACTAATGTGATCAGAACATAGTCTAAAATGGTTTTAGAATTATTGTATTGACGACATGTTTGGGAGTTGAATTCACTAATAGTCAATTCATTATAAAACTTTGATTAAAATATTGAAACATGATTGGCTTTTTAGAAAGACTGTTTATAACGTTCATCTAAAAAAAGCCTTATTTGACAAAAAAGTAAATGTTATTGTCAAATAATGCAGCATAAATTAAAATTGTTGTGTGTGCTAATACGTTTTAAATACACAAATCAAGAATCTGTTTATTTTAAATGAGTTTATTCTGCGAACAATAAAAATATAAGAAACTTAATTCGAATTCATTACGAAAAATAATGTTTTATGAATTGAAATTATGTCTGAAATTAAATATAAAATGATAATAGAATAGTTAGCATATTCATGGTGATTAACATTTTAGTTGTAAATGATTTCATTGAATAAAATCTATTGTACTTGAAAATAGCAAATAAAGCGAAATTTATTTGGAGTATAAAAATAAGTGGAAAAAAAGTAAGTTAGATCTCTTTAGAGCATTCAAAATTCTAGTGAAAGTGAGCTAAATCTACTAGGAGTATCCACAACAACTAGTGCAAATGAATTAGATCTATTTGAAGTGTATAAGAAATCAAATTAAAGTGAATTTGGTGAGCGAAAAGAATTAAATAAACTTAATCAATATATTTTATTTACAATGAACAGGATGAGTGCTAACAGAGTTTAAAAAAAAATTACCTTAAAATAAAAATTTTCATCATAGATCATTTTATTAATGTCTATTGTGCTAATGAACATAGTTATTGATAATGAATTATTGATATAGACAGAGGATGAATCTTTGTTTTCAATGTGAAGTTATCTAACTAACACTTCATGTTTATTAAATTAAATTATTAATTTGAAATGCCCTTTCCTTACCTGCCAAATAGCATAAATCAGATAAAAAGATTTTTAGGGGGGAAAATCCCTACTGTAAAATTGATTAATTTAAATTACATTTCATCTCTTAAAAAATATTACCTAATGAGTCTTAAGAAGTATTTGGTAATCATAAACTTAACCTCCATAGTTATCTTAATTTGATAATGTGATATGTTTTGCTGATTTTAGATTTTTTGTAAGTGCAGTTAATGCCATGAATTATACGTGAAGAACAAAATGTTCTTTTAATCCAGTTTTCCATTTACAATTCATCTCATTGTCTATGGTTTAAAAAAAATGAAAATCAGAAAGACATTCGTGTTAGCAGCTTCAAATATATTCTTAGATTTTCTTGAGCTTTTAAATAGATAATTAAAATATTATCTTACATATATACGAATTACAAAATGGTGTTTTTTTGTGAAAAAAAATTTTTTTATGAAAAGTAATTTTCGTGGTAATAAACTACTATCGTGCATGGGAAAAAGAAATAAACTGAAATTACTTTTACGCACGCAATACAACCAAACTAAAGTCAAAGTTCCTTTATTATTAAATGTCATATCTAACCGATAAATTTTACAATTAAGTTTTGAATAAAATGGACAACAAATAAATCAGAAATAAAAATGTCATCCCCACATTTTAGCAATTCTCGATCCAGTTTAATTATGCATCGTTTTTCAGTGTAGAGAAATTAAAATGCTTTATTTTTATTTCAAATATAAAAATGTATGTTATGATCGATGTTATTATATATATATATATATATATATATATATGTGTGTGTGTGTCAAACAATCTATAATTTTGCAAACATACTCGATACAGGAAAATTTAAACAATTTTGTATAAAAATAATTAGTTAAAGAACCAGTATAAAATAATGTTTGAAAATTTTAATTTTAATTATAAGTAGCCTACTATATATAATAAGCTGCCTGATATGCTTTGTAAATATAGCTTTCATGCACAAAAAAAAATCCTTTTAGGCAAAATTTTACAAGTTCTTTTTTTTTTTTTATCTCCTAATTAAGATTTTTTTAATATCGAGTGGTGTTTTTAATTAAGATTTTTTAAGAAAAAGATAATACAAAGTGCTCATTTTTTAAAGGAATTTCGAATTTCCAGCAATAACATTTTTGTTAGAACTTTTGTCAAGCTGAGGCAACGATATGAAAATAACATTTTTCTTAATATCCGTCATGTGAACATTAAAATTCTAGTGCAAATTAAATAATCATCGATTTTTTAGAAAATAATGGACAAAAGCCTAATTTATTAATGATATCCGCTTCTTTAAAAGTCTTCTTATTACTTGTTAGTGATTTATAATTGACAGCTTAATTATACGAGAGTTAATTTTAGAAGTTAAGCTAATATGTAACTACTTAACTACATAAATGTTTATTTGTCAAAGCTTTGCTGTTATAATGGAGCTTACTAAAATTATTTATAGGAAAGTTTTATGCAGAACTTGGAGAATAATTTCCGGAAGTTTTTTTTTTATTTTTTATTTTTATGGAAAATGGTTTATTTTACTTATTAATGACTTAATGTTGTGGATTTTATTCTCCGCAATAGGTTTTAAAAATGTATTTCTAAAAGCACATTTTAAAAAGCATTGTCTACATTAATTATTTACATTTTAAAAAGCATTATCTTTCAACTATTTCTTTATCAATATTTTTCTTCATGGATTTTTCATATTTTTTTATCAATCTATATTTTATTTTCTCAGCGAATGATATTTGATGGTAATTTATATGTTTTATTAACTTTTGCGTTACTCGAATATAATTATATTTCACCTTGAATTTGATATTCTAGATACTACATCATTTAATTCGAAAATTTTTCCACAAATCTTAAAATTTAATGAATAAGTCAATACTTGAAAAATTTTTTATTTCAGTGTTTCTGGATATTTTATTGTTGTTGCCAAATCTCTGACAAATGATAAATTTATCAGTGCCTCAACATCATTTTTGCATGTATTCTAATTCGACATGGTTTCAGATCAGGTTTTATACTTTGTTGTCACATTAGTTAGTCTGATTCGACTAGAGTTTAAAGTAGATTCCGATAAAAATGTGAACATGTAAGTTTGAGGTAATTGAACCCTCTAACTTGTAGAACTCTAACCATTCAGCTGTCATTTCGGCAAGATATTAAGGGTATTATTAAAAATTTCTTAGGTAATTCAAAGTTTTTTTCGCATAGTTTGAGACTAGACACCGATTTTCTTAACTTATAGTTTTGACGAGGATAGTAATTTTATTTTTAAAATTCGCATAAAATGTCTGCGGGGTTTGATTTGATGTTCAATGCAAAACCACTTTTAGCTAAGAAGATATAATTCTATTGGATCATTCATATTAATACGGAATCTAAACAGACACAAATATTCATGCCACAAGTAACAATCGAATCCATGAATTGTAGAACTGAAGATCAGAGCATTAATTATTTAGATGTAAGCCAAACAATGAACTTTAGCAATGTGGCACACTCATGGAATTTTTAAAGATGAATTTTAAAAAATCCAAGCATACATAATTTTTTCTGATAATGAGTTTTTAAAAAAAATAACGTTAGTTACACATTAGTTATTTTGAAGAAATAAAATAGAAAGCTGTAAGGAATGTTTGCAGAATGTAATTAATGAATAAAATATTGTTACGATAATAAAATTAATGATTTCTTACATCAGGATAACTTGGATGAAAATCTTATAAATTATCTATGCCATATTCATAATTGACACTTTGAAATAAATTGCTTTAGTCTTTATACATTCATCATCTGAAATTAACAATAAAAATACTCAACTATCAATCTAAGAATTTATTAATATCAAAGAAATGTTTTGCCTAGATTAAAATTGGACATTAATGCAATGGAGTGATATTTTAGGTAGTGGACCGTAATTTATAGCAAGAATTTTTGTAGATAGTGAGTGGGCCATGATTCTCTGTCACAAGAGAGGAAACGCGGAAACATCTTAAGTCATGCATACAGAAGGTAGTAGCGCAAAATCCATTTCCTACAGTTTGACAATGGCTGTGATCGAATTCTAGACTTTTTACGATAGAGTGCTGCTCTACTATTAAGTCATAACGAGCATATTGTACAATAGTTTTGGATACCCCATTGTGGACTAACTAAAGTTGGGTAAGAAATTTTAATGTCCACAAAGTAATTACTTCAAGGAGGATTTTTCAGAGAGGTGAGGGAATCATATTCATGTATCACAAGAAAGAAAACTCTCAAACAGCCAACTAGTCTGTTTGGTTTGTTTTGTTTGTTACTCAACAATCATTATCTGCACACGTGGACTAAATAGACCGGAACTTACGGCTTAAAGTGGATTCTGAACCACAAAAAACATTCAAGCCCAAAGTGGAATTTGAACCAACGAACCTTTGAATTGAAGGCAAAAGAGCTAACTAACCATTCGGATACAAGATCAACCAGCCACTCCAACGGACGAGCACGTAGGACAGAACGCAATATCTTTTTCCAACGTTATTAAAGGGGCTCGAAAGAAACAAAAAGTTATCCAACAAGGATCCACCGTGACCTAGTGGTAGGACACGATGACCCAGTGGTAGGACCATTAAGGCACGGTGGATCCATGATTAGTAACTTTTAATTTCATTCACATTTGGATGTAAGTTTGCAGTGATTTAGAGATCACTTTAATATGCAAGCTCCATTCTAATTAGCCAGGTTGTGCAAAAAGTGACTAAAATGAGACTATCAAATTAAATTTGGAAGCTGCTATCAATGTATTTTATCTTGAGTGACTTTTGCCATTTTATAGGCTTTAAAAAACTATAGAATGAAGTATAAAAAAATGCTAGATAACGAAAATCAACTGTGTCTGAAATTTATAATCCAGCACTTGTAATAAAAATTCTGAACGAATTATCTTCCTAAAAATAATCAGAATCTAATTTTACTGCAGTTGTTTATTTAATGATAATTTAATGTACATAATATTTAAACTTCAGTGCTTTGAAGAAAAATTTTAATTTGATGATTAGCTTATTTTTTTAATTAAAAACAAAGCTAAAAATAAAGAAATAATATTTTTCTGTACTCATGTGCGTGAGAATTAAATCGATAAATGCTTATATTCTTACAATATACAATCTGATCATATAACAATTCTAATATTTTGAATTGCTTCCAATGTATGCATTTAATATAGAAGTATTATTTAATGTAGATAGTTAATATTGTTTTTTGAATGTTATTTATCATTTTTAAATGTTAATAAAATAATGATAGCAATAATGTTTCCTAATTTTTTAATTAGGGCTCGCTAAAATTTAGCTCCATACTGAATGTCAAGCAAATGTATTTCACATGAATAATAAATCCTTATTATTGCATTTTATTTGGTTAGGTTACTATTTTCAATTGATATCTGCCAGCTTGGTGATTCCTACTTCGAAAAGGAATATAAAGTGATTCGAAATTACTTCAAATCTTGATCTAATTACATTCGGGGTTAAAAAGTAAACTTAGGGAGATAAAGAAACAAATCGCGATTAACAATATTTGCTTAAATATATTAATATTGTTAATTTTTTAATCAATAGCTCGTGCTTATATTACACTGGAAAAATATTACAGAAATCAAGCCCATTTCTGATAATTTCGGGGTAAGCAGAACTTGTGCTTATTCAAAAATTATTGTCAGAACTTTGGCATAGACATATTCGCCAGTTGATTAAAAAGTCAATTTTGAATGACAAAATTAGTAAATTTTTTATTGTTGATTATAAATGGAGCCCTCAGATCCTTCAAGGACAAGAATTTGATTTTAATCGCCAAGTTCATCGCTATGTATTGATCAGTTTTAAAAACAAAATGACATTTAATTTTTTTAAGAAACATAGCATAATAGATATGAAATTTGTCAATCGTATCGGAAAAAAATATCGAGTAACTTAACAGAAAAACTTTGCAACACATTCAGCTCATTTGGTTGCTAATTTAAAATTATTGATAAGCCTGAGCATATATAAAATAAAAAATATAAGTTGGAAATTTAAAGGATGTAAGTAAAATAATTGCATTAATAAATTTTAATGCTTATAAGTAAATTCTTTAAATATTACCAGTGCTTGAAAATATAAGAAAACTATTAAATAAACAATTTGTATAACAATATGTAAATACGTATTTTTGTTAAAATTCCAATTTATACTTAACATATCAAAGTATGCAGAAAACTCAAATGACTAATCAAGCCAAAAGTTATTATCAACTTATTTGAAATATGACATTGGTCTTAAAATTTGAAAATTATAATTTATTAAGAAGGTATAACTTGTTTTATTTGTTGTAGGTCACTTGTACACTTTTGTCAACCGGATCTGCTGTTTTAAATGGACTACTATATAAACAACCTAGGATGGAGTGGGAACTCAAATTCATTAGCCATTGAATTGAAAGCGAAAGCTGTAAAGTAATAGAATGGCTAACTAACAAGAAAAATCCTAAACATAAAATTTTTATGAAAATAGTTTCAAGAAGTTTCGGGTTTTAAAGTTTTCTTTTTATTTTGTAAGAATCCTTTCGTTTTGCAAATAAAGGTTTTAGTTGTTGATAAATAGAGGTTCAGCGTTGTGAATTTCAAAGTTTGATGCGTACCATTAAACATGCTAAGTAAAATAAATGCTCTTAATTAAATATTAAAAATTAAGATTATTTTATTTTTAAAAGTATGAAAATCGAAAATATTTGTAATTTTTTTCATTTCTGTCTAGCTTGTATGATTTAAGACTTATAAAATTGTTTGAACATAGATTTAAATAAATATATGATGCTTCTAAATTAAAATATTTTCTTATTCTTGATCCAAAATTTCTTTTTTTTTTTGCAACTTTTTATTGAAAACTTAATTTTCTATTAAAACATACTTTATGTAAAATTAAAAAACTAACGAAAATTTCTTTAATTGCTCAAATGTTAATTCTATTATATTATAGCTTAAGAAAGCATATATTATGTTTTTAAAATATATTTTAACTCTGAGATAAATAATGTATTTCAATGTTATGAAAAATATGTTTTCCCAAAACAAGATGTAAATAAATGCTGAATCTGCAAGAATTTTATTATGAAAAATAGTAGGGAAAACCTTGTTTATTTTTTACATTTTAGAGTGTTACATGAAATTCTGTTCTTAGAAAATATTTATTGTGTATTGAATATTATAAGTTGCCCCAATTTAGGATTATTTTTTCGTTAAAAAATGCTCTAGGATGTGAATGTTTATTCTTTAGAGTAAATAAAAAAATATTTGTTATTTTACAATATACTTCTCCAGGGATGCACCATGAAATAGCGGCGCCATCTATTACTCTACAAATAAACTAATCAAATAACATTTTCTGGTACTTCAATTTACTAAAATATCAAATATTTTTTTCTGGTCACAATTGTAAATATAACATAATAAATGATAGATAGAAAAACAATACATATTTCATACAGGTTTTTAAGTAAATTTTATGTTACAAAAGCAAAACTTTAGTTGAAGAAAAATATATTTAATATCACAAGGTAAAAAGAGCCAAAATAATTTAATATTTCTTATTGTGTTTTAATTCTAAAACTAAATGAGCTTTAAATATCATAAAATTAGAATTAAATTATATACTTTCATAAAGTTGTGACTAAATTTACAAAACTTTAATTTTTATTATTGTGAATTTCGATGTGTATCGAAAATCTAATAAAAATTTTTTTTCATTATTGATTAACAATTGATAACAACAGATTATCAGTTTTGGTAGGAAATAAATACACTCTTCTTCCGCAGTTTGCTAATTTTTACTCATGAATCCAATTAATTTTGGAAAATTTTTCTGTTAAATGGAGATAATTACAAATATTTAAATTTTGCAGCAAGCAAAATAAATTTTAAATCAATTAATACAAAATGAAATAGAAATATTTTACAGATGATTATTTAAATAAGATTAAAGGAAATGGAAATTTCAAAGTTATTTTTTATTTCATCCTTTAAAGAGTACATACAATTAACACAACAAAAATTATATTGGCAGTAACTTATTATACATTGAAGTCATAGTATATTCTTTGCTTATATGGTAAAATCACGGCATAAAAATATTTTAAAATGATTTCAGCGTAACAAACGAAAACTGTCTTAATAAGGTATTTGTACATTCATCGCACATCATCTTCTGAGTCCTTTTTTTAAGCGTTACAAGCAAGTATTGCGTTGCAACGAAAGAATGTCGGAAAATTTCTACGCACCCACTCCGACAGATGTGCATTGGGTAACAGGACAATCATTTCTGTTGTTAAACAGTGGTTAAATCTTCAAGCCGTAAAGTGTTCCATTTCTACTTGTTATTTGCTAATTCGTGTTATTCTAGATGAATTTTCCCATACGTATAATTATATATATATATATATATATATATATATATATATATATATATATTGTAAGTTAATGTTGAAATCAAATTCATTGTTTAGCCTTTTCAATTTTGTCAAATGGATTTATTAGAGATCAAACTATCCTCTAATCTCTAAGCGCTATGTCTTTTGCATAATATCCTTGTTGAAAGACAATTTTAGTTAAATACATCGGCGTGCGTTTAAACATGCGTTATTTGTAGTATTACTGACCGAATTTTTAAACAATGTTAATAAAGAGCTAGTCCCTTTAAAAGTTCCATGTTCTCTGCCATGCAAATATTCAGATTTGAAAGAATTGAGAAAATTTATTAAAAAATATTCACTATTTAATAATTTAATTAACAAATATGAAACTAAATTAATATTCTTTATCTTTCGAAAATGTAATAACTAAATTTTAAATTCAGTAAGACGGTAATATACCATTTGACAGTTGGAACGATTTGCAGAACGTAATGATGGACTCAAAAAATTCAAGACGATGGATGAGTTAATATTCCATTTTAATTAATAAATTAAATTTTCATAATTTGCATATTTTCCTCAGCAAACTTCACTTGTTACACAAAACTCATTGCTTCAGATCACTTTCATCTTAAATGTTTGATTCATAAAGACTGGTAATCAATAGATGAATCCACTATGTTCATTGCTCCAGGATCATTTTTTGCAGACTGAATCAAACTTGATTGAAATATATATATGTAATTTAAAGATTCCGAATCAAACTATGAGCATTCGCACCTATGGGAGAAATTGAACATACGAACAGATGGAGGCCATTTCGATAATCAATTTCCAGCTTATAGATAAATTCACATATATTCTAAGGTTATGACTTCAGTTTGCAGCTTAATGGTTATTTTTTGCCTATTCAAGTTTATTAGAATTATATGAGAAGCAATGTTTCCTAAAATATTTTGAACATTAGCGAGTACTTCATCTCTTTTTCTACGTTTTCTACTGCAACAAGTGAAAAATAGATGATCATTATATCCCTGTTCTTGCATATTTTAATACTATTTAGAAATTTTTAATCGAAAAACATTAGCAATAGACTAGTTACAAATGGAATCATTATAAATATTGCTAATGTAGAGCATCATAATGAACTTCAGTAGACTTCTTAATCGTGATTGATGTTCTCACTGTAACAGATTTTCACATAATACATTTAGAATGCTAGACATTAACAGTCGGTTCAGTACAATAATTACAAGAATTAGAAGTTTCGATTTAAAAAAAAAAAAAAAAAAAAAAAAAAAAAACAATGAAGATTTTTAAACGGTTATAAAAACATATCTTTATCTATTGTTTGCCTTTCTTTGTGGAAGACGTATGATTCCCGGTGGTACAGTAGCTTCACGCCGCTTTCCGAAAGACCAGCAAAGTAAAGCATTACTTGTTGCGGGTAGGGATTTGGAGGGGGTGATCACAATCACAAGTTTCAGCAACCAAGAAGGGAGAACCTTCACTTCATTGCTGAAACATCGTGGATTGGCGATGTGTTCCTTTAAATCCGTGACGTTTAAAGTCCTTCTGCTGGTGTAGTATGGATATGGAGAAGAAGGTACCATCGCAGGTGTGATCTGGTCACCTAATCATGGTTCAAAACTATAAGACTGACATCTTATAATTCGTGATGGGAAACTATTTCAAACTAGTTAATCTTAGGTGCTGTCCGGGCATCGCGCCTCTAATGGTAAGTATGTGAAAAATGTGGAAAATATACGTTTATCTTCAATTTCTTTTTTCCATTTCGTTGCATTAAATAAATCTAGTTCTTATTTCTGGTATTTTCTTTCTTGCCCCTCAATACAACTGGCTAATTCATGGAACACACTTAACAACCATCTAAAAAATTGATTAGGGACAGTATCGGAATTAAGATCGATCATGTCATTTCTACAAAGTACTTCTCCAATGAGTATTAGTTTCATTGATGCATTACAAATAAAAGGCTGATTTCTTCTAAATTACATCATTGTGATTTATTTGCTAGCTATATAAAAGGACAAGACTTAAATAATTGAACTGATTGTAGCCAAAGTTAATTAAAACATTCATTGAGGTAAATTTCATCAGCAATTTATTCTCAAGTTTCACTAATGCTTTATCTTGTTTGTAACGTGCAATCTAATCCAGATAGCTCAAAGGATTAATTTCTCACAAGAAATGCCATTCTTTAGAATTTTTTCATCTTTTTTCAAATACGTGTTTACAATTACCATCTAGAAAAATCGCAAACTTGCATATTTTTACAAATTTTAAAAGACATATTTTTACATCCTCGAGGTATGATATGGATAGAGAAATGTTTTTCTAAGACGAATAGTTGGAGTAGGTTATACTTTTTCAAACTCAAAGTAGTCTCTTGTTTGTTTGCCCTTTTCAGTGTATTCAATTTTTCTTCATTTACACGGGGGCTAATTAGATAGGAATTCGAATTTAGAATGGATTTCGAACCACAATAAATATCTACTGTCAATAAGGGGAATTGAATTTATGAACTATTTAATTAAGGACTAAAGTAAGGTACTATTCAGTTGCAGCAAGACATAAAAATCACGAATAAACCTATATTGGTATATATAAAGCAATTTTTTTTATTTATATAACTTTAATAGACTTAGTTAAATCATAGCAGGAAAACACAGCAGGATTTAAAAGAATATTGAATTCTAAAATACTTAATTTCGAATAAATTATTCTATTTTTAACAGAGTTTTTAAATTTACGAAATGTTTTCAAATTATTTCGCAAGTTTTTTTTTTTTTTTTTTTTTTTTTTTTTTAAATATTGTTCTTATGATAAATTTTAAAAGTTCTGATTGAGAGTCAGTTTTCCAGCTTTAATTATTTTTGTAATTATTAAATAACTGTAATTGTTTTTCTGTAAATTTATACCTGAGGAAAACAGTAAAAATTAGGTTAGAAACTCATAATTAAGGTATTATTGAATATATCTGTGTGTTTTTTTGTAAGATCAGCATTATTTTGGATGTTTTAACTCTTGAAATTAGAATTAAGGAAATTAACCATATTCCAAATAATACAGAGTTTTATTACAATAACTAATTACTATATTACAACCATATATTAATTATTATTCTCAGATATTTCCGTAGTAGCAGAATTTATTTACTCTGCATGAGTTTTAAAATCACCTTTGAAATTTAAGAATAAGGAAAATAATTTGTAATTTCAAAACTGACAAATCAAAGTTATGAAATTTTGCGATAAATATTTTGATGAAATGATTTGTATCATTGTAATAATAACTAATATGAGGTAGATAGTAAAGATAAAACTCAACTTAAAGCCAGGATGAATTCTGGCTTTAATTTGCAGCTTGATTCATTCTGAAATAAAATTGTAGTGTTTTTGCAAGTTTTTCAAAAAAATTGCAAGAGCTCAAACGTGAAGACTTATAATTTTAAAAGTTAAAAGAACTTTAATACATTTTTTAATATATTTCATTGATTTAATAAATTTAAAATTGAAATGTAGTATAAAAGTATTGAGGCAATTTTTAAAATTTATTGATTCTTTACTTGTTAAATTTATTCAATATAAATATTTTTAACGGAAAAAAATACATTAGAAAGTTTAAATATAAACACAATCACTGAATTTTACCGTTTTAAAAATAATTTTTGTATTAAATATTTGAAATAAAATATTTAAAAAGGTAATATCTTGAAGAAAATAACAGTTTTCAAAAATAATTTTACTCTTTATTTTAATTAAAAATTACTAATCTTTTACAAAAAAGGGTCTCACTTGTTTACCCTTTCATATTTCATCAAGAATTTATTACATGGTTTTCAGTTAATTTGAAATTTACGGTTATTTCTAAAATAACTTATGAGTGCACCACATACAGATGTACTTACTAAAAACAGAAATATCTACTGCTGTATACTCACTTCGTGCTGTTAACATGGAGAATTCCATGTTATCCCAATATTAACAAAAACTAGTATTCGACCACCCTTACCACACATCCCGAAATAAGTTTCGATAAACAAAATTCTGAAATTGCGTCTCGCGGGGTTTGCTACCTTTGTGTCTTAACTCGTCAATGAAACAACAGACTTATGGTACGCTGTTGGATCGGAAAAGCTAAGGGTGTTATCGATTTTTAAGGAGCATCCACCCCCGCAGCAATCTTCATGCTGCTTGAGTGCCACTGAGCGCTATTTACTACCCATCACGAAAATAAACTTTTTTTTTATAGGAAATAAAAAAAAATGCGGTTGTTTTTCTTTTACCAATCACGTTGAGCGACATAAGTTTAAGGTCGGAAAGTAAAAAAAAAATTTAACGAAAGATTTCATGCTCTGGAGGAAATGTTTTTGAATGCTCTTTTGAACAGGTTTTGGCTTCGAAATTTATCCTTTATGTAAAATATCTAGTCTCCAAAAGAATGAAACGCGTGGGCTTATTTTTTAGTAAAATTTAACTGAACTATTAAAAAAAAATCTAAAAAAAAAAAATCACTGATCGTTTTTCTATGCAGAGTATTAGCAAAATGTTTGACAGATTTTGATATTTTCAAGTCAGAAGTTAACGATGATATAAACAAAATTATAAAATTTATCGAATAATTTACTTTTTATCAGCGTCAAAGTTTCCTTAGATGATTTCGTTTTCTTATTTTAAAACGTATTTTTTTGTACATACTATTATCGTAGACAATTTCTTTTTAGTTATTTTTTTTAAAAGTTTTATTATCTGTCAGCAATTTCACAAGAAATGGATTATTCTATTTCTTGGCCACCGAGATCACCGGTTACAATGATGACCTCGGACTCATTTAGGGATTCACGAAAAGTATCATTTTCAGGAGGAAAAAGTCAAATATGGTAACATAAAGGGCAGGATTACAACTACAATAATAAGTAATGAAATATGTAAATATGTAGTATGAAAAAGCAATTACCATCTTTTATTATTCCTCAAGCGATGAAGGTAGCATATGTGGAAGTTCACAGATAACAAAGATAAGATATTGAATCTATATAACTATTAATGCTATTAATTTAAATCTATCTTTACGAATCATGAAACAAACATGTCAGAACATTTACTGACACCTGGTATAATTTGATGGAATTGCATTCGCGATTGAAAATTACAGTCCAGTTTTGTCTTCAGATTCCCTTTTTCAATAAAATTAAAATGTAAACGTATTCCAATTTTTTTCTGCTTTAATTAATTCAATATAAAGTAACCGAAGAGTAACTTTATATGAAATTAAGCAAGCATTTTGTCATACATACAAATATTCTTGGTGTTAAAAGCAAGCATTTTTTGAATGTGTGGCACCATGCATAATTCAAATATCAATTGCTTTTTAGAAAATTTTTTTACTAATTAACAAAAAGTGGGAAATAAATATTCATGTGTTAAAATGGATGGAAACCTGAAAGGCTTCTTGCCTCCAAATACAACACCTAGAAACTATATAGTAAAGGTAGCATCTATTTCCCGTTTTTTTAGAGTCTAGAATCGAACCTAATACTTTAAATTTCGAAGATCACTGTTATCAATAGGTCACTATGATCCATAATTTACTAACCTATTCAATATGAAGGAAATCAAACACTTAATAGCCTTGCTAAACATTTTATAATTTCCTTTAGAAATGAATAAGATCAGCATTTATAAAAATTGAAATAAAAATGATTAACAAATAGTACGTAAAAATTATTACGAATATTATACAAGAAGACTTAAGTTCTGGCACTCAAACAGTAGTCGTAGGAAACGAAAGGTTAGGGTCGATGCAGTTTTTTGAAGAATAGGAAAACCATTGATTTATATTAATACTGTTGTGTACTCTTGGTAAAAAACCTTGAAGTTCTTACGTAGAAAATATATAAAGAGAAATATTATTCGACGTTATTTTGCTTAATACGTGGCACTAAACTTGAATGATTTAATTTGAATGTTGTAGAGCTAATTTGGAAAATAATTTTGATAATTTAGCTTCTATTAAGTCGACATTTTTCACAGAGTTCCTATATTTTGATTTTTAAGGTTATACTTTATGACCAGGCTTTGATAAACATTATTGCACTAGCTTTTTATTTTTGAATAAATTAATTTGATTTAATTAAATAACATTTGCTGTGTGTGAACACACACACACGTATATTATTTATGGCATAAGTACTGAAAGGTAAAAACTGTAACAAGGTAACTGGCATAGTAAAAATTTTTTTGATACTTTGTTTCCTGGAATGAAATTTTTGATATTTTATTAAATTTTTGTATTGTAAGAATTAATAAAAATAGTATAAGATATTGTGCAGGAGTGAAAACTTAAGTTTACTTAAAAGTGCCAAAAAATAAACTCGAGTGAATTATTAGAAACTTTACAATAATATAAGAATAATAAATATAGTATTTAAAATACTTTTAGGAACACATTTGAAGAATTTCATTTAATGGTCGAATATATATTTAATATTCATTAACTGAGAAAAATTTAAATGAATAATATTCTTCAAATAAAAATGAAATAGAAACTAAACAATTTATAAAAACTAAATAGTTAAAATTTGACTAAAAAGTAAGTCATTATTTTATGCATAGAGCATTTAAAGAAAATTATATAATGCTTTTATATTTTAAATTTTAATTCGCAATCGAAATGGATACTAAGATTTTAATAGGAAGTTATTTTATTTTGTATTAATAGATGGCAGCACCATGCATTAAAATACCAGTTTCTAATTTGTTATAATAAGGATTTTTCCGATAATAGATTTATTTTTTTCTTAATACTTTACAGAGCGCATTTATAATAAATATCGTAAAAATTTGGGAAATTATTTTATATTAATTACTATTAATTTACAGATTTCATAAAATTTTTATTTCCATAAGCGTCATTTTTAGCTAAACTAATTTAAAATCAATAAATCTACAGATTACTAAATTGCAATTATTAAATGCATTTTATAAAAATTATTTTGGCAATGTTAACTTCAAATTTATATAGTTAAGCGAAGATGTTTAATATTCTGAAATATCGTGATATCAGAGTAAATTAGTGCTCACTAATAAAATTAACACTTAGAAAAATATTTATGATAGCTATTTGATCCAACCCATTATTAATCCAATGTAGCAAATGTAGCAACACGTAAGAAAATTTATAAAATTTCTTCATAAATATATAGCTTTTTAAAATAATATAATAAAAATAATTAATATAAATAAAAAAATTAAAAAAATGTCTTTAATAAATTTGTAAATTTTAAAATGAAATACTAATTATTCAATGGATATCTTTAAGAATCGAAAGAATTCTGGTTATAAAATCAAATCTAAATAAAATGTAACAGAATTTTTTTTTAAAAATAAAAATATCGTTTTTTAATTACTTGGAAATTTTTTTGTAAAAGTTGTTTAATTAGTCAAAAAGTTTAAGAGTAATTTTTGATCGAAAACGCAAAACAATAAATTTCAAAAACGTTTTCCTGTTTCCACATGAAAAGACAATTTTGCAGAAAATTTACAAGCTATAATGTATTTGAAACTGTTAAAAATATTCGTCACCTATGGAAGAATTGAACCCATAAATAGTTAAACTGAAGTTCAGAGCGGTAATCATATATCTTACTAGCTAATTGGTATGACAATTTCAGTGGGGATAATGATATAAATTCATTAATATTTCTTTATAAAAGAAATATCTATGACAAATCGTACATTAGAAATAGAACAAATATTTTTGGCAAAAAGAGAAATTAAGTTCGATTTCCAATAGCGCTGATCAATGGGGATAGAATGTTACTATTTTGCTTTCAAAATGCATATCAGTCGAAGTTTTCAGACTGGCTATAAAACTTATTCTTAAATTTAAGGACTTAAACTTTAAATTCAAGCACAAGCAACGTGAACATTGCATGTTTATATACTTGAGTGTATTTGTTGTAAAGTATATCGATTTTTCATTTAGAGTATGTATTATAATAGATACACTGAAATGCAAAACTTACTGAATTTTCACTCTTTTAATTATATTAATTTTTTTTACAATCAATAAACCTAAAAATTAGCAATAAAAGAACTAATAAAAAATTACTTCTAAATATTATTTTGGTGATAGTTAAGTATCGACAGTGGTTTTCAGAAACACTTTCAAAGAATGAGCTACACAATAATAATATTTTAGTATTAGTAATTGTTATGTTGGAATAACTCTCATTAGATTATTTTCATTGATCAAAGTAATTGTAAGTTTTTGAGAAGCTTCATTAAGAAGTTACAATTCAATTTTAGAGTTCTATGATATTTAAATTTTGCCAATGATAATGCTCAAGTTTTCTTTTTAAATGCTTTTCAATATACTCGAAAAAAAATGCATTATAGAGAAGCATATTGCATTTTTTAGGCTTTTTAACCTTTTGGGTACATTTGTCGAGTGAGACTCGTCCTCTGCTTACTTCAATAAATAGTTTTCAAATAATTTAATACTCAAAAAGTCAATAATTAATAAATTTTAATGCATTTCATTTCATTTTTTATTCTTTTAGTAACAATAAAATTGTATTGTTAACTGAATTCTTTTCAGTATTGAAAGAAAAATTGTTTACCAATAATATGCTATTAGTTTAAGCTGACAATAATTGTATATTTTATTTAGCAAAGCATTTTTGAACTGGATTTTCCCAAGTTTGTTTCAAATAACTTATAACTTACACTGATTTCAGAAAAAATATTTAGTTTAAATATGATTTTAGAGAAAAACTTATAATTTATATTAATTTGATAGTCATCATTTTCGAAATGGACTTATAATTTCATTTAACGGCGCACAATTGTTTATTTTTATATTTTGATTTTTATTTCATCACAGTAATTATTTTTAAAGGAAATATTTTAATACTTCGATCTATTTCTAGTCTAATAATTACATTTTTTTACCAGTTACACCATGTTTAAATTATTAAAATGTGACTGAAATAGCATTTTATGGCATAAATTAAAAATGATTAAAAATTTCGCTTTGATAAAAATTTTTAGAAACAAATCACAAGTATAAATCTCTAATACATTAAAAGCAAATATTTAAATATTTTACAACTATTACATTTACATTTAAATTTCTATTTTAATTAAATATGGAAATGAAGAAATATAAACTAAATAAAGACATGTGAAGAAAATTTGTTGTACGACACAAAAAAAGTATTAAACAGCGGAATTGTTTTTTTAAGAGAATTATGAAAAGAGCTGGACATATAAAGAACAATTAAAGTACACCGTAAATCACTACCTTAAAATGAATGTGTAATAATGGATGTTATGAAATAGGAATAGCATAAAATGACATGTTATATGTAATTACATTATGACGCAAAACAGCACGTTATCACGTATGAATATGCAGAATTATAGATTAAGGGGACAATGATATAGAAATTCGATGACATAAAATGATGATTATGACGACATAGGAATACAGGATAATATGAATTAATATGCAGAACATTGATCACGATGTAGAATTCATCTTCATCAATATCATGATTTGTACATATATTACATTTTTCAAAAAATATTCATATCCTTATTTAGTTAATAAAACTTAAAATGCAAAATAATAAAAAAGTATAACAAAATAGAATATTGAAAAAATGTATCTTTATCAACTGTATTTACTAATGGTGATTGCATTAGCTCTGTTACAAACATTTTTTGACAATGAATGAGTGAAACTAAGATTGGTTTGGTAATTTTTTGTAAATGAGGTCTGATCAGAACGAGAATGAGTTTAAAATAGATTTTAAAGCACTATATATACATACATGCAGAAAAAAGATATTTGAACAAACGAATTGTTAAACCAAAGCCAGAGCGCTAACCAATGATCTGAGAGCTCTACTAGGCTAACATTAGAAAAGTAAGACTAAAATTTTAACCATTTCCTTTTGATTGAACTTCTTATACATATATTTAAAAAAATTATGATAATATTAACCCTTTGAGTACTGAATTACTTGAGGACTATTGTATTGAAATTAGTAGATGACTAGCTTCACTCGTTAAATGTGTACCCAAAGGGATAATATAATTAATAAATGATAAAATTATTGATTAATCAATTTTATACTATACTAGATTTGATTTAAAATTTTTTATCTGCTACTACTTGGCATAATGATGTCACAATACGTATATTTAAAATTGCGCATATGGAGTTTTTGTAAGAGAAGAAAAAAATATGTATTAATTTAATCTATTTTTGTCTGATAATTTTCAATGGTTTTTTTATACTCATTAATTTCTTTCAAAAATTATTTACCAATTGATTATCATTTAATAATTTTTTGTAGAAGTCTCTTTATTGATTGCTTGTTATCATTTAATATGTATTTATTGTTTAGTATTTAATATGTATTTATAGTTTAATAATTTTTTGTTTTTATAATATAAATTAAGAAATCTTCAATTTATTAAAAACCTATAACAATTTAAAAACGATTTTCACATATTATTTAATTAAATAATAACTAAAAACTACTTGCAATTTTAAAATTTAGTATATTTGTCATGCTTATTTGCACTATATCAACAATTTTTAATGTTTCAGGAGTTACTCAGTTTTTTAAAATTACAATATAATTTCACAGGAAGTAAGAAGTTTTTAAAAAGTAACTATTTTGTAACACTATGAAAATTGAATAACTAGGATTTTTTTTTAAATAAATGCAGATTACTTTTATTTAAGTAAGGATATTTTGATTCTGAGATGAGTTTTTGAGATTCAATTATTGAAGAAGTTTTTTTCAATATTTGCAATGTCTGGCCTTTTTCACCCCTTATAACTCCAATTCCTTAGCCGCTTTTTTAGAAAATTGAAATTCATCTTCAATATTATTTGAATTCATAGAATATTCAAATACAGATTTCAAATTTTCAGAATCTTTTCAAATTTATATTTTTTAAAATTGATTCTTTCAACTTACGTAAATTTTTAAATTCCTTATGTAACATTTGTAACTTTCTTATGTAACATTTATTCTTTGGTATTAAAAAGGTTTTCTTTTACTTTCAGAAAATGATTAAATGTCTCCTTTTCAAGATCATAAACAAACAAGGTTGCGCTTTAAAACTTATCACAAGTATTTTTTTTTTTTTTTTGTACATAATGCCAATTTAAATATATAAATATTTTAACACATCTGCTGGAGCTCGAAGTGATGCTAACATCATTAATATGGGCAGTATATTCACACTGTATGAAAGAACGCTGAATTACTACTACTTTTCTTTTCAACACGATTAACGGACATTCTCAATAGATAAGGCTTAAGGAAAAAATTAAGCTAAAATTTTAATATGAACTCCAACTAAATTCTCGTCGTTTTATGTATAGTGGGAATTTAATTAGGAAAGCTTTAAAATTATTTTTTATTTCTACGTAATTAAAACTATTTTCCTTTTTGTTCTCAGAAGAGATAAAGGCAATTCATTGTTAGTTTATTATATCTTGTGAAAATTTTTATTAAAGAAATATGATATATTTATGCAATGTAAATCATTAGAATTCAATAATTGTTATTTCTGCAGTCCAAATACTCTAAAGAAAGTTGGTAATGAAGTAGATTTAAGAAATTATAATTTTGCAATAAATAACAAATTGTAATTAAAGTAGATATAGTTTTTAAAATCCATTTTCAACAAAGTTTCTATAAAACTGAAGACTTATCATTTTGCTTGAAAATTATATATCATTCTTAAATCTTATTGTAAAATTACTATTTTTCTGTATTATACTAGATTTTGTTTAGAAATCATTCACTTATATCAATATACGAATTATTATCAATATATATTGATACTTTTTAATGTTAATAGTCAAACTAAAACCACCATGATAACATGCTGAGATTAATAATTACTATAGGTAGTAATTATTACTATATGATTACTATCGGTAGTAATTATTTGTTGTTAATTCTGAAGAGAATTAAACTTTTCTGATGAGCAATAATAATCAGTTTAGAAGAAAACGTTTATTTTTCAGTAAGATTATTTAAATAAAATGTCATAAAAATAAACATGTTATATAATTTTGAAAAATAATAATAATATACAAGAAATAAAAAGAAAATCATAAAATGATACTGTATACCAAAACAAATCAATAAAAACACAGTATCCCTTTCATCCAAATTCGAAAACGCTGTTATTGACACTTTGTACATATAATCTTCTCACACTTCATAGACACCGTCACAATTTGGTGATAAAAATGGCGATAAAGCGCCACTCTTGGCGAGAGGAGAATTAAGTTTTTCACGTGATCAAGAGCACAAGACGGTAGGTTGGTTCCACTCTACAAGGGATGCCAAAGTGGAGGGGGAAGAGAAAAAAACGGAGAGAGAAAAGAAAAAGGATCTTTCCCACCTTCCTCCGCTCAGCATCCCTCTCAGTCTACGCTGTTCTTCTCGAGCCTTTCTTTACATCCGGAGAGGAGACGAACATCCCTTCTAAGATGTTGAGGATTTATGAGATAGGATATCACGCCCATGAACTGAAAGGGTTTAAAAGCTCATCATTTTTGCGGAATTTCACCAAAACAAGACTCCGATCACGTACCAAAATTTTACAGGCGTTTCAATGAATTTTTTGAAATAGGATTTTTCGAGTAAATACTTCAAACTCAAGAAAGGCTTCGATGATTCGATTATATAGATTTTCTAAGTGGATAATTAAACTGTTAAACTAATTTCATGGAAAAAATAAAATTAGATTTTCTATAATTGGTTCAAATTTTGGAGTTCCGAACAAGATCTGTGTTGATTGTCAGTCACTAGTCATTTTTTGCACAATTGAATTAATTGGAAATTGATCTATAATTTAAAGTAAATTTCGAATCAGCACAAGCATCCAAACCTGAGGATGGAATCGAACCCACAAACTATTAAAAAAGAACAAAACGTTAACCATTTGCCTGCCAGCTTGGTTAAAAGTTTCGATGAATGGAATTTTAAGGCTTCTCATTTTAATGCAGATAATAAATTAAAAACAATTAAAAAATTTTAATAAGTGTGTCTCCGTGAATGAAATAAGATATTCAACTGAATGCTTCAAAATCAAATTTTCAAACTCGAAAAAGGATTTGATGTCCTGAATTTTAAAATGAATAGTTTAATGTGAATAGTTTCTTTTAGAGCAAACAGACCATTTAAATTTAGTTTATTTATTCAAAATAACAAATGTTTTCTCTGTGTGAGTTCGTAGAATTAAATTTTTAACTAGAAGGATCATGTTTTGAATAAGATAATTGCAATTTTGGTGCTTTTATTTTAATGTGAATTATTAATAAAAACGTAAGCAAGATTTTAGCAAATTCCATTTTTTAAATTGACGAAAATAAATTTTTGATTGGATTATTAAATTAATTAATAATCTCTAGAGATGTTATAAAAATTTTAGTATTTTGTTATCATATTCGTATGTTAAAATACGTATATCATTGTTTTTAATCCTAAAATCACTTATGAATGCTAGAAAAACCTTAAATTTATTAAAAGAAAATATTTTTGGCAAAAAATTAAATACTATATATTTTTATTTAAATAAATTAGAGATTAACAAAATCCTGAGTTTTTCGAATGTTAATTTTAAACTTCGATCGAATGCCACCAATTTCTTAAAACTTTTAATAATTTACTTACAATATTACAAGGAATATTAAAAGATTTATAATTGAGAAATTATCAATGTAGAATTTGAAAATTTTGAAAGTAAAATATATACGAAATCTTTGAAAAAATTATCTTAAATTTATGCAAGAAATATGAAATAAATAAAATTTCGAATCTGATATAAATATTTTGTAAGAAATCGTTTATTACTCCAATTAAATAATTACACGAGTAATGCAGAAGAAATTTAAGATCGCATTTTTACTCACTAATACAGAAATGGCAAAATGATTCGGGTTGCTTTCAAGAAATTGAAAAACATGTAAACTTAGTTTAATACAATTTCGGTAAGCTTATATTTTGGCTTGCACATAAACACATAACTTTAATGCTTCGATATTCGTCAATGCGAAAACATTTTAGTTTTGCAAATGTGCATTGCATAAAATAGATAAAAAAATCCTTTGAAAGATGTGTGGTTTAAGTTTATATTCTTTATTGGAAGTGAAATATCTTTTCGTGATATTCAAGTTGTATTTTAAATGATCATAAGAAATATTCAACTTTATGGAGTGAGTTTATTAGTTAAGTATCCTAAGGCAAAAATAATTCCAATAGTCTGCCATATTTTTTTGAAAAATTTTCTTACAAAAGAAATGATAAAAGATTATTTAAAAAATTTCTTTTTAAAACATTCGATTTATATTGTTAATTTGTGAAGAACAATAGTACTAAAACTTTTAGATTTCATTTGAATTGAAATCTACGCTTAAAATAAAGATGATTGATATTATCAAAACGTTTTTAGAATGAAATACTAGTCAAAAAAAGGGAAATATGACAAGATTACTTTTATTTTCCTTTTGAAAGTGCAATCGAAGATTCAATATCAAATAGAGATTAATTTTCCTCGATAATATGCTGTACGATTAGATGGGTTTTTTTTATGAATATTTATTATTTGACGAAAGAGTAGAATAGCAAACATTTTCATACATAAATTCTTAAAAACACATTTTAGATGCAATTATAAAATCTTATATATTTCTGTGCTTATATTTAGATTGTTTGAAAGAGTTATCACTTTTCCCTATGCTTTTAACATTAAAATTCGATTTTGATGAATCTCATTAAAATATAATTTTCAATATTATTTAAAAAAAGTGTACCATACATACATATACACATAGTGGTGAGGCAAGCCCCGGATTGTACTTTAAAATTAAAGGGATATGAATAATATCCCATTACCAAGTGACTCGTAATTTTAAAAAATAGGTTACGAGGTCACAGTTCAGCTGGCATCCACGCCTCACCAGCGGAATTACAAAAGATGTTAAGGAAAACATAGGGTATATCAGTAGAGTGGTTACAGATTTTTATTAGATATAGAATATGCCTAGACAGGAAACATCTCCCTTGCGCTGTGGGGACGATACACGATACGAGAAAGGAGTCATGAACAAGAGAAGGAAACAGTTTCTTGTTGTACTGAAAATTCACAAAGGAAAAAAAAAAACAGACTATGATTTTCATTAACATGGGTGAACGAAATCACCACCCTTGGGCCATGATACAAGCTTTACATCTCTGGTGCATTGAAGATCTAACATTAGCAAAAAGACCCAGATTTGTCCCTGATTCTCCAAGTATGTTTTGTTTGCTGCTCAATAAATATTTTATGCACCTGAGGGCTAATTAGACCGGATCTGCTGCTTAAAGTAGATTCGAACTACTACAAACATCCATGCCCAAGGTGGGATTCGAACCCTCGAATTCCTGAACAGACGGCGAGAGTGATAACCAGCACGGCCAGACTTTCCAAGCAGCTGTTACGATGCGAGGAACTTGCTCCTCAGCAATGGTAACGATAATGATGTATACCAGTGAATTAACGTACTTCCAGGAGTAATAAATACAAGTGATCCAGCATCTAGTGATCCAACAGGCCAAAGCGCTGGATTACCAGTCCAATTCACTGTTGACCATGCAGTACATTCAAGTGGAGACGCATGGTAATGCTGTAATGGGCAGGAGCATTTGAAAAATAATGTTTTCTCATGTTATTTGTGAGCTTTCTTTCTTTTGTATCGATACTACCGAGCCAGGAAAGCATTTCTGACAATTCGTTGTTATGCGATTCCCCATTACCCAGATGTATTCTTTCACTAGAAAGTTTGTAACTTCTGTACTGTACAGCCTGTATGTTATAAAATGGTTTGGTTCGTCCATTCAATTTAAGGTCTCTTTTAGCGCTAATGTAACAAAAAACCTGCATTTTAAAAAATATATTCCTATCTACCGCAGGCATCTACACCTGAAGTTTATCCCATAAACTGTAGGACTATATCATAAATTTACGAATGATCATATAAATTATAAATTATCAAAATGTGTTAGATATTTTATAGATATACTATATAATTAATTAAAAATATATTTTTGTGGAAAGTAGTCTTTTAGATATTGGGATGATAAACTGTAATAAATCGATAAAGTATTTCGATATTCAACAATGAATTATATCTCAGGACCTAAAGATTTACCCTATGTTATTTGTTTCTAAATATAAATTTCTGGTCAGATAAAATTTTTTATATGTTTGCTTTTGAAGTCTTCCTTTTAATATTTCATAAAACTAACTTTAACAAAGAAGACCGTACGGAATGTGATGAGAGAAAGAATTATTGAAAGAGACGTTGAAAATACATTATATCATTTATTATTGTTTTGTCTTTACAAATAATCAAAATGCACATATAAAAAGTACATGTGAAATTTAACAAGGTTAAATGCTAACAAGTCCATTTTAAAATTTTGAAATACAAATCCAATTTGCGCTTCTCCCATTTGTAAATAGTTAAAGTCGGATAAAGCAAATAGTTGTAAACATGTCAGACTTAGAACATTTTAGCTTTCTATTTTGAAAATTAAAAATCAAAATAATTTAGTACTTGAATGTGTAAAATCTTATTTCTTTTATAAAAATCGTTCAAAATTTTGTTTTTATTAACAAATTTCTTAAAATTTATTTGAATAAAGAATTTTAAAATTGTAATAAAATTCAAGAATTAAAATTTTTTTAAATTTTATAATTATTTATTAATATGAATGGAAATACTTGGCCACTGAGCCGTTATTCTTGATCTTGTTTCTAGATACTTAAGAGCAACAAAATTGCAAGGTAATAGTGCAGAGTGATAAGTCAATAATTTTCATATTTATAAACTCTCCTGAGTTGAAGACTGCAAAATAGAAGAATCTTGAATTCAAATTTAAAAAGATGAGCTTTCAGATAATCTTGTCCTATCAGAAGACAAAATAAAGCCATAGGTGGTATTAACAATTCAAAATTTTTCTTGTAACTAAAGATATTAATATTTCAACTAAACTAATCAAAATATTTAACAGGATATATTTATTTATAAAGATTGTGTATAAATTAATATGAATTAAATACAATATTTATTCTGAATTGGAAATTACTTAATATTAAGAAACATTTTATTCAATGTTAAATAAAATAGTTTTTATACATCATTAGCAATTAATTTTTGCAACTGATTATTTTATAATTATTTTTTCAAACTAATAATTATTTTATCTAGGGGATTTATCAATATTTGAGGCCTTTTATTATAACCTTTTTCATTTATACTCTGAATTACTTCTATTTATTATTAATTATTACGCACCATTTATAAAAAATCATAGATTCAAATTTGTGTACCTATATAGTGCACATGTATAAAAATTAAGTATTAGATATATTTACGTATATATTTCTTTTGCGGCTTATAGTAAAAGAATCTTCCATGAAAAAGTGCTGATAGAAATTTCTTAAGAGCTCTCTTATATATCCTATATTGGATCTCATCAATTATATAGGTGCTCAGCGTGTCAGGGAATTATTTTTTTGACCATCTGATCTCGAAGAATATAGGATTAAAATTTAAGTATCCCAAACATCCTAAGATAAATTTTATTTGTAGAAGGAGAAGTGTCTTTGTTTATTTTTTTAGTTAGATTTAATACTGTGTCATTGGATATTTTGATAAAATATTCTGCTAAAAATTTAATATTTTTGTTATATATAAGAAAATTCATAATTTTTTAAAATTTTGGAGCCATGTTAAAATACAATAAATATTATGGTACGGAAAAATTATATTAATTACTCTGTGATAATTGAAAATTTACTTATTTTTTTACAAAATTGTATTTGTATAATTCTCTTATTATGTTGTATACAATAGGAAAATTGTGCAAAATCGTATTACAGTATGTTTATCTAAGCAAAGAAATAAGACTTTTATAAGAAGCAAATCTTATAGAAGTATGTTTATTTTTAATATTTAAAAAAATCAGAACATTATAGTGTGAAAAACTAACCTTTCAAACATACCAACTGAAGTGTTTTTAATTTAATTTTATTATAATTAATTTTCACTTGTACTTACACTGACGAATATTAAAGAAATGTATTCATAGAAATAATATTTTTCACATTTTTGCAGTCGAAACCTTATAAACTAACCTTGGCAAACATGGAGAGCTTAAATAAAAAATCAAGAGCAAATAATATTTGAAGAAAAATGTTTTAAAACAAAAATAAAGTTAAAATTACAAAATTCTTAAAGTTATTCACAATCTGCATCTCAAATGTATTTAGACATTTCAATACTAGTGTTTTTGCAAAATAATTTATATTTCGAATAAAATAACTCACTTTTCTCTTTGTTGGTCAGTGGATTTTATCTATACCTGCTGTTATGATAGTTAGAGGTATTCTAATTTGGTGCCAATCTACGATGATTCTTTGCGTAAAGTTAATGTTTGAATTAAATTCAAAATTATTCCAAACATCATGCTTCAGGTGGGAATTGAACTTATGAACTATTGAACTCTGAATACCAGATCGATAACTTTCAGTTACTGTCTTTTCTCGATAGCTAAGGATCATAAATAATATCACATTTATCAGCAGACTAAAGCTTTTTAGCGGTTTAAATAGGATTTAATTCTGGAAACTTTCCTTTTTCATAACAAAAAATACACTCCAATGCAACTAGGAAAACAATTTTATTTCGCTTAAAAATTAGATTAAGTCTAACTAAAAACTAAGTTAATCTGTCTATTAAATTATAAATCTGCATATATTGTAATAGTGCTTTATTTTCAGAGCAATACTTTTTACAGTGATAATTTTTTAGAAAAAAGTTTTTTAGTAAATTTTATCACTAAATAGGATCTACATAAACCAAGTGCATACAATAAAATAAGTGAAGATTATTTACAAAACATAATTACTTTATGTTTCTTTCACGTAAGGATATAAAAAGTCAATAATATCAGATTAATAGATAGAAATATTTGCGTTAAAAATGATTTCTTAGTATTTTTGAACAGGAGAAGTTCCCATTTTTTAAAATCCACAAACAAACATTGTAACACATCTTCAATGTATGAAAATTATTGAAGCCATACCAAAAAAATTGTAAAGGACTTTTGGGGGAGAACTTACAGTTCGTGGATTGTCTTCGTGCGTCATAAAGATTTCTAAGCCATTTGTTTTAACGTTTCTTCCGTAAAGAAAGTGTAAACGTAATAAAAATGTTTCTAATATCTAACAATGTTATTAAGCATTAATGCCCATGGTCGGAGTCACGCACGAATTACTTAGAAAGCCAGACTGTTAGAATTCAGTTGACACCTTAAAAAAATTGACGATTGACTTCCTTTCGAATTTATCAACGTTTATCAATGAACTTTGTCTAGCTGCAGAAAAAAAAAACTTTGGTTTCTCTTTCTCTCTATGATTGCTTTTTTCACTCAAGGGCTAATTCAATTGTGATCTGCAGTTTAAAGTAAATTCTAAATCACTACAAATATCCGAGGCATGTTGATTCAAATTCATGAACTTTTTGGACGAAAGAATCCATTCTATTGCCAGCCCAACAACAATATGCGAATGCAATATTTTAGTAACTTAAATATATTTTAGTAATTTTAGTATTGAGTTAACACTTAGCATTTTAATAAAATAATCAATATCATCAGAGATAAATTTATAGCATTCTGAAAGAGCTGAATATTGTTTTACAGTTGTTTTTGAAATTTTAAAAATATCTGCAAATTATTATTGCTAATTTCAATATCTTTTCTTTCATTAGGACAGCCATTAAAATTTAATAAACAAAAAAAAATTTTTTTTTTTTAATTTCACTAGTTTAATATTTTGAGACTAAAATGGATTTTATTCTCTATAATTATCAGTAACTCGTCTCATAACCTGTTAAAAGTAATTAAAAACAAGTTTAATTACAATAATTCAAAACTGAACAAGGAATTGAATAATTTGATTTTCAGGATTTTACATATGGGCAAATTATACCATGTTAAAATTTCTTTTCGATTGATTGCGTGTACCTGTTTCAGACCTTCATTTTGTTTCTCACTCAACGATCATTTTTTCTCACACAAGGGTTAACTAGACCAGATTAGTTTAAAGTGAGTAGTGAAAGTCACCATAAACATAGAAAGCTCGAGGTAGGATTAAAAACCTACGAATTGTAGAACCGAAGTCCAAAGCGATAACCATTGTTGCTGCCACCTCAGCCAATTTTTCAGAGATTTGAAAAATAAAGTCATTTTATAATATCAAAATATAACGCTTTTTAAAAAAATAATTTAAATAGCTGGTAATATTCTTTTTAAAAGATTTGCAGCAATAATATAATTTTAACAAGTCTTTCATTCGTATAAATTCTTACCTTTTCTTTCTCATTTACTCATTTAATATGAATTTGTCTTCACTTTTTACTATTGTCAGGGTCAAGTTCATACTATCTTATATACAGGGTAATTTTAAAATGTCTGATACATTCTAAATGCTCAATAAAAATAATACTAGATCAAAATGAGTAACATCTCAATGTAGTTTCCAAGCGTTTTATATCCCTTTTCAATAGGCTTTCCCGTGCTCTTCATTGCGAAAATAAAATAAAAAACTTTAATCAATATCATGTCAAATATGTAAAAATACGTTTGCTATAGCGATTTCAACCTTGGTCGATATGTTTTTGTTGAATTGGTTGGACTATTTCTCGACACTTTTTTACTGTAAGCAACGCCTTCAAATGAACAAAAAATTAACAAAATCCTACAAAAAAAACTCTTTAATTACATCAGTTTTCAAGATCATTTTCAGTAGGGAGTATGGTTTCCATGGACGTCCAGCAATGTTGAACACCTTTGAGGCATGGAGTTAATGAAGCTATTAATCACGAGTTGGGGTATTCTGTCCCACTCTTGGAGAAGAGCTCTTTCCAGGTTTTGGAGAGTTTGTGGGGTGGTTAATGGCCAGCAACTCGTCTTTCTAGAGCGTCCCAAACATGCTCTATTGGATTCATGTATGGAGAACTCACTGGCCATTCCATTCGTACGATTCCTTCATCGAAAAGAAAATCCTCCACCAGGTTAGCACGATGTGGCCTGTAGTTATCGTCCATTAAAATGAAGTCATGTCCGATTGTTGCAACGTAAGGGACTACAATAGGTCTGAGGATCTCATCTTTATATTGGGGACCAGTCAGAGGTCCATCTCGTAGGATATAGAGGTCTGTGCGCCCGTCAATGGAGATGCCACCATACACCAACACTCCCCCACGCCAAATCTGACACTTTCGTGCACGAAAGCAGAATTATTCCTACTGCCACTGTCCCTCCAGATGAAAATACACCTATTATCAGGATGAACAGAAAATTGGGTTTGTCAGAAGAAGAACATTGCTCCAGTCACTTGTCCTCCAGTTTACATACTCTGTTGCCACTCCCTGTGGCAACATCACTCGCGACGATGCCTTGATGTTAGTTTAACGCATACCATCGGTCGGCGAGCATACAGACCTACACCATGGAGCCGGTTTCGAACAGTCTGAGTTGAAACCGTGGTGTTAGTAGCCGAGTAAAATTGTTGGAAAAGTGTAGCGTTCATATTTTGGTGTCTCCGAACCGTTAACTCTAAATAACGATCTTCCTTGGGCGTTTTAGCCCGTCTACGACCTTGCCCTGGTCTTCGACCTGCACTTCCAGTCTCCAAGAAACGGTTCCAGATCCTGGAAATCACACTTTGTGGCACTCCAATGGCTTGCGCTACTTCGGCTTGAGTTTGTCCCCCTTCTAACCTACCAACAACTCTCCAAGCTTCTGAATCAGTTAAATGACTTCACTGAGACATCGTACTCATCGAAACAAAACTGTCATTGAATGCCGATCATCCTTCTCTTCATTGTCTTTCATTCAGTTGAAAGTCAAATTTCATTCAGTGACAGTTTTGACTTGTCGAATGTCGAACTCAAAATTAGCATACTCTAGTTTGAAAATTAAAAAAAATTTTCATCTGTGATTCTCTTCTCCCATTTTCGGGAAAAAAATTTCGCTTATATCTTTATTTTATATAGTACTTACAATATCCTTTAATTGTTTTGAGCAGTGTAAATTATGAAAATTAACATTGTATGTCATTTATTTCGTAAAGTATGCATTAAAGCAATCGTGACTGAAAAGTCATATTTACTTATAAATTGCATTCATAACGATTATAAAATTGATTTTAAATTTTAAACAAATGAAATAATTTTCATTTTAAAACATACAATTCCAAATTTAAATATGAAAATAAAAGATCTGATATATTAGTTTGAATTCTACTTCTATAAAAATTAATTTAATACAAATTATACATTTATTTAAACTTATTTTTGATATTTCTGTTTTTAACCATTTTAAAAGAAAGGACAATTATATTTAAGCAATTTCAGCTCATTGTTATTGCCTAATCAGTAACATTTGTACTTCCGTAATTACTAAAGAACTTTTGGAATAATTTTACTCAAGTCTTGTTAAATAAAGGAGATTTCCACACATGGGAATACACTCTAAATTTAAAGAGAAATTATTACATAAAATCATATATTAGTTTGGGGAAAAAGGTATCCATTATTTTTTCGGTAGGCGTCTGTAGTGATCACTATCTCTTGAGGTATCAATCAAACAATTTCAAATTTATGCTCATTGAAAAGGTGACATTTGACACTAAAATATTCTCTTGCGGTTTTTGTTTGATTAATTCAGTTATGAGTACAAGGTTTTAAAAATAGAAGACAACAAACAGAAAATTCGATACATTTTAGTTTTTCTTTAATAATGGTGAAAATGCTAACCAGGTGGCCAAAATTGTGAAAGGTGTTTATCGTCCTATATATGACTGTAACAACCAGTTACGCACAATTTTGGTTTCGTCAATTCCGTTTGGGTATTTGGATGCTAAGGATGCACCTCGCATGGATACAACAACGTTGAGAATGCCTATAAAATATCGAAAATTATCAAACTTGACAGCATGTCAGCAGTCGTAGTTTCGCACAAGACATAAAAATCTACATGAAAACTGTTTTAAACCTTTCTACAAAGCGAATCTGAAAGAAGTTACAAAAAATTCACGTAAAAATAATGGCTTTCTTTTTCCCCAAACTAATATATAATTTATATATTAATTTCAGCACTAAAAGTTTTTTAATTGAGTGATGGTCAAAAATTTTTTAAACAGAAACAAATATTCAAATGAAGTATGGCTAAATTATAGCTATAAATGAGTGTTTATTAAATTTCACCTTTTAGTATAAAATATTTTATACAATAATATTCTCTAAAGTAGTCAGAGCAATAGTAATCTGTTGTATCCAGTAATAATTTGTAATTTTCTAATACGATGAAATAAATTATAAAATAAAGAAATAATACAAATAATAATGTAACTTTCAAGGAATTGAAAGTAGAAATAAGTTATTATATATATAATATAAATATATAATAATAATAATAGTAATAATAATAATAATAATAATATATATATATTATATATATATATATATAGTATTAAATTATTATAAATTATGTCAAGTGGTATTTTCCATTTTTGTTTTTTAGAGAAAAGTATAAGCACCTTAATATTGTAAGCAATTCCTTTCTATTTGGCATATAATAAATAATTTTATTGATACTGTTAAATTTATTTTCACTATCAATAAAATTATTTAAGTTAGATTATTTCATATAAAAGGTAAATAATTTATGGAAGAATCTTTATTATTTAAAGCTCTTTATTAATAAAGGTTATTTAAAGAAACTAATTGAAAATAATATGCTATAACTCATAAGAACAAAAAACTGTTAGGTACTTAGTTTGGATTGCAAAGTATAATAGTAATAATACAAAAACGAAAATAGTCTTCATTGTTCTGAAAAAAGAATACAATGAAATGCTTCATACATAAGAAATTTTTTTTCTTCAATTAATTTCATTTATATTTGATAAGTCAAAATTATTATTTTCAAAAAAAATTTTTTTTAAAAAATAGGTAGTAATAATGAAATATTTTTAGTAATATATCTGTTATATTTAGTATGTATGGGCCGTGGTAGCCTTGTTGGTTAGGGTATCGTTTTCTTTACCGGAAGGTAGTGAGTTCGAATCCCGATCTCACCACCTTACGAAGATCTAACTTGTTCACTAATGGGACTGGGCACCTTTGGGGATGTTTAGAGTCAGGCCCTTGTGTCTGACCTCCTATCTCTAAATTAGAAGATCCGGATAGTGCTGCCATCTATGAGCCAAGTCGTACTTCCATCCTCGAAGGGAGGTGCTCGGTTTAAAAACGGAAGTCGCTCTTTCCGTATTCATTCACCCAGTTCCTGATGGGTCAGCTTGGCTTCACCAAGTGTATTAAGTAACAATAACAACAGTATATATGAAATTGTAAATCACATATTCAAATGATATAGTTATAGAATCATAAATGGAAGTATCGATTATAGTTTAAATGCATTAATATTCAATTTTATTGATCGAAATTTAGAGTTCCTTGAGGTTTTACGATAAGACATTCATTTTCTGTATGATAAAATAAAAATGACGCGACAGGATAATTTTAAATTCCTATTCAAACTAATATTATAAATAAAAATATATGCCTATTTCAAGCATGAGTAATTTATCTTAATAACTTGCAAGTACACAATATTTATGAAATAATTTGACTTCCTAATAATAGTTTACTATATTTATTAATATTTTAATTGGGATAAATTTTTCACGATATAAATTGCTTTTACATATCTGAATAAAATAATAAACATTTCGCTTATATTTTAGAATAAATGCATAAAAATTACTTTCATTTCTTGAGTAAAAATATAAATTACAAATATCAATTGAAACCTATGAGCTTTGTTGGCTCAGCAATCTTATTTGAAGGATTTTTTTCTGTGTGAAGTAATTTATTATGTATAGCGAGTATTTAATTTTACATCAAAGCAATATTTCATGTTTATGTGAAAACGCACGGATAACCTATATATAAATGCTCAGATATAGCATTTTATTTATTTGTACCATGGGAATAAAAACAAAATTTTGTTCTAATTATTCGCTGAGTCATTTTCAATATCATTTTCTGTTCAAATTTTCGGAACATTGAAATTTAAAATTGCTAATACTTAATGCTAGAAAATTAAAATTCTAATACTATATCCATTTATATATATACAACTGTACTATTCGCAAAGAAAATATCACATTAATTGAATATAGATATTACTTTTTGAAACAAGAAGGAACATTTCTATCAAATATTTGAAAATTTAATAAAGTACCCATTCAAAAATATTTGTGTCTTCCCGTGTCCCACGGAAAATAAACGTACAAAGATACTTAAAAATTCACCAACGTTTCGAGTGAAGGTAAAAACAACTGGTAAAAAATGAAGTAATTTCCAGCTTCGTTGTCAAGGCAACTATGTTCGACGACAATTGTACGAAGGCGAACAGATGTAAAAAGGACGATGACGACTGTTCGGTGCCAGCTATGTTACGCACTTCTTCCAGTGAATCGGAGTTCTGAATAGCTATCAAAGCGAGGCCAATTAAATGAAGCACCTCAATTCAAATTAAATGTGATCTCTTCTTTCGTTTGATATTTATGTTAGATGGCTGATAAAATTATTAGATCCTTTCTTAGATATTGAATACTTGCCATCTTAATAAATAGAAACAAGTCAAATTTCTTGGAAAATTACTTATCTTTTAATTAAGAAAACCTTAGAAATTGTATTCATAAAATAAACTTGTTAATCTATAAATTATTTCTTGCACACGTACTTTATATTATTATTATGCTTAATAATATTTCAGATTTTTTTTATTTAAAACAATTTTTCGAAAAAAGGAAGACTTGTAAAATGATTAAATTTCAAGTGAAACATTATTTATTATTTACAATATAGCGAAAATATATTCCTTTTTACCATATGCTAATGATTTTCAGATCATTAATTGTTAAAGTTAATAATGTGAAATGATGCAATTGAGATGAAAATAAATGAAATTCAAAATTTAAAATATAAAAAATTTAAGATTTTATTGAGAGCAACTATATCAATTATTTTAATTATCGATAAATAGAACATTTATTTATAAACAGTTAAAACATTATTTGATTTTTAATCCATAATCATGTTTTAGAAAGGTACATATAAATTAAAACATTAAAAATAATTGAACAATGTCTCCAATTCACAATTGCATTAATCTTATAATATATTTTCAATCATAGATTTTATTAAAATTTGGTAAATTATGTTTAAAAAATTAATAAAAATATAATATCAACAGAGAGCATTCAAGATATCGCTTTCAATAAGAAATATTTATTAAAATAATATTAATCAAAGCTAGTAATTTATTCATTGGAAAATGTCTCATATGGTTATAACCATTTTAACTATCAATTAGTGGTTATTCCTTTAGTTAGACATATTTGAAATTCTCTCATCAGGTTTTCAAATATTAAGGAATGATTTTATAAAAAATTATTTTTTTTCGTATTTTTTAATAAAAATGCTATTTTTCAAGTTTTTATAATAAATATATTATGAATAGCAATAACTATTTGATGAGCATAATGCAGTTTTTTATGAGACAAAAATCTTTATACTATTAAATTGATATAATGATATAACGAATGCATACTATCAAGACAAAAGGATTACGTAACGTTCAGTCTCCTTTATTTTAACCTCTTGTGTGTTAAAAGTTTGTTTTTCAGACTGAAGGATAAAAATCTAAAATCATTGTCATAAGTTATATGGAAGATGAGTATAATATGGACATCAATTTCCCTTTTATACAAAGAGTCGGGATGGTTTTATTTATAAAACGAGATTTTATACTAAAATGCGCTGGTTATTTAATCTAATTTTGAAAATAATTTAATGTAGTTATTTTCGACTGTCCAGTAATTGCTGCTTTAACAATTTTTGCTATCTGTATTAGTAAATGTTAGACTTGAGAATTTTTGAATGTTAAGATTTGTAAAGAATATGGAGGTTATCTATAAAAGGCTTGATATGCTTTCATGTATAATTACTTATGAAATAATGCACAGATTTAGAACTGTTTATGTAGCTTAAAAGTGGTTACAGATCTTATCAATAAATATCCACTCTTGCACTATTTGCTGCAATAAGAAATCGAAGTGATAGTTTTCCCGTAAAATATTAGCGAAAATTTCGGATATTTTGGTTTTAAACCTGGTCCTATTTATACTGATATTCGTCAGTTTTTCTTTTGAGAGCACTGCTTTTATAAATCACCAAAGAAAAACAAATTCTTGCAGTGATATATCATGTGATCTGGGTGTTAAAAAAAAATAGGGCCCCATCCATCTTACTATATAATGGTCGTGCAAAAAGTAAAGAGTTCCGAACTAGAAAAGGAAATTGTCAATTAATGATCCGTGGTGGCGATATTTACTAGAGAAATTACTCAAATCAGAAATGAAAATCTACTGAGCTTTCGAGAATGTAAATGTGTTATTCTAAAAACTGTCTCTAGATTAATAAGCTAGATATGTAGACACCTACGTGAAAATCTTAATAAATCAAAGTATACCAAGAAATATTTATATAAACCAAAGTATACCTATTAAAAATATATAATTAAAATTTTATATTTTTATGAACGAAAATAAAATAATTTTATTCTCAAATACTTCTTATTGCTTATTTGTTTTAAAATGCACTCAGAATATTCTTTCAAGGCAGAGATTTCAAAATAAGAAACTAGGATTGATCATGTTATAATTTTAAAATATCTTGAAATCTTTTTGGTGTGTGTGTGATTCACGTGAAATACTAATCAAAACTTTTCACAGTAAATTGAGAATTTTTTTTAAAAATTTTATCTATTCATTCGTTTTTTTTTTTTTTTCATTTTGATTATAAGGAAATATGAGTTATGGAGCTGAATTCTAGATATCAGGATCTTAGGGATTTAGATTTGCAAAACAATTTCAATTAATTTTGCTTTTTCATTGTTATACCAACCGTGATGTTACGATCACATATATAAGAAGTGATTATAGAAGAAGCGATCGATGATATAAGAAGCTATCATATATATAAGAAGTTAATAAAATTCATAGATTTAAAAATATTTCATATTAAAGAGCATCATTGAAATTTATAAGTTGAAAATTAATAACTTATAAACTTTACATCATAGAAAATAACTTATAAGGGCCCCAGTTAAGTCTTATCTTACTCCTTTAACTTTGGAAGACTGAACTGTTTTAGTTATAAAAAGCTGCTGAGATATAAGAGGATACATTAAAGGATGAAACGACTCCATCAACGAATAAAATTTAGAAATTAATGGTTTGATTTCTGAATCTAATGATACAATTTGAAAAGCTAAACGAGGCGAAGAAAAAATTCAATTACAAAGTAGTAGAGCAGTCAGTTTAATATCAAATGTTACCTTGCTCAAACATATGCAAAGATATGAAAGGTTGCAACATTCATTAGTCTTAAGCAAATTTTAGTACTGTTAAGTCTCACAATGTTGAAGGAATGCTCCTGTCTTCTACAGAATACCTGTATAGTTAGTAATTCTCATTGATAGTAATAACTAATTCAATAGCAAGCTGCAAGAGGCAACTATTTGCATTTTAATGTGCTCTTTGTGATACATACACGTAACAAATCAATTCATGTTGTACATTCTTTTCATATTTTTTCTGTCTAATAGAGTTTTGTTCGTCTGTAGAGGCTGCTCTATAACTTTGTAATTTCCTTTTCTATCCGCAACATATTTAATTATAGAGATCGAAATGTTAAGTTCCATTCCAAATTTTGCTCTTGGAGACCAAGCAAAAATCTCGCTTTGTAAAATTACCAAGTTTTCTGTATTGACATTTTTTGTATCCATGACTGTAGACTGAAGTTAAGGGGTTGACGAGGACATTTTAGGACAGCTTTTCTAATATACTTTGCGACTGTAAGAGGAGATATTTAATGTTTTATGCTATCTTTTCTTCAACAGTAATTTTTTTAAATAAAAGGTTCCTAAAGAGAAAAAGTTTCATTGGTATTGATTATTGGCAGAGTTTTCTGTGATTTTCAAAAGTTATCTTTTCTGAAATAATTTTTTTCAATCAAAAGTGTATAACATTAAAAATTTATATCAAGAATTCTTCTGAAGTTGTACTTTTTATCCTTTGAAATAACTATAGTAAATCAAGATATTAGCACACAGTTACATAAATCAGTACTAATTATTGATGTTATTTGCTATAAACCATTAGTACTCATTTATATATTATCACTAATAAAGAAAATTTTTTCCACCAGAAATATTTAAAAGCAATTCGTAAAATGAACCCAGAAAAACACTCACAACAAAAAATAAAATAAACATTTTAATAATTTACCAAAATATCTAAGTCATTGTATATCATATAATAACAATAAGACTTCGACCAGATTTTAATCAATTTGGTTTGTTTGTTGCTTTATTATCACGTTTTACTCAGAAGTTTAATTCAATTATTACTTAAACTTTAAATTGTGTTTAGCATCACTGTAAATATTCATGCTGAGATAGGAATTGAATCTACTTTCTACTAAACTGAAATTTAGAGGGTCTATCAGTAGCTGTTAACTTGGTTTCTACATATTATTAATGGTCTACAAAATAAATTTTCTGTTTGCAATACACCTGAAACAAATTTCAAATCTTTCTTCCTTGTGTTAGTCATTATATTTTGTGATTTATAATAGTAGTGTGATATATAATTTCCAAATAATGTAAGAAATGAACTTATGAACTACTGAGTGAAGACCCAGAACAATTATCATTGAGTTGCCAACTTTTATTACATATATTTGGAGATTTTTATTTTTTAATTATGCAATTTTGACACCGCGTTGTGGAATGCCTAACGAATTAAGACTTTTAAAACATTTTTAATATCTATCGTGTAATTGCTAGCTGGGAGGACTTCATAGACAGTGTATAGTACTCAACTGTTACAAAAGGAGAAATTAGGAAATCTCCCAAGCTTTCACTCCAATAGACGTAAATGCATAAGACAAAAGGGTAGCACCCATATTCTGTTTTTTCAACAATAGCTGGGTTAAAACTCAGGACCTTTCGTTCTTAAGAACAATGTTCCACCTATAGACCATGGTATATTTGAAAATAATTTCAAACATTTCTTCCTTGTATGAACCATGTTTTCCGATCAATTAGCATATATGAAGGCTCATTGTTCTATCTATGGCCAAAGCAAAAATAAATTCAGTCCAAAATAGGAAACACATTATTCAGTGCTCGACATGTTTTTCCCAGAAATCAACACGAATGTCAAAAAATTCTAACTAACTTATATTACTAACACACAACCAAATATTATTTTAAAAATCAGTAATCCAAAGTTATTTTTTAAGTGGATTCAATATATTTTACATACAACACATCTTCAAAATATCAATGATACAGGCTATTATCGCAATTTTGGCGTCGAAATGTATTCCAAATATACAATCATAAAATTGGTGTACCGCATATATAAATAAATGGAGTGATCCTAATAATTACTCAGAGTGAGATATAAATTTCTCCAAAATCATTTGGCTGCTCTATTTACGCCGGTAAAAAGAACGTTTTGACAACTTAATGATGACACATGAGGGTCGATAATAAATCAACTCTCCATTTGTGATGTTTCAACACCAACTATCATTTTGAAATCCAGCATGGATTTGAGGGTATTAAATATAACTTTTGGGCTGACTAAAGCAACCGTAATTCTTTTCAATTTTTGTCCTTTTTTATCACTTTCATCAATTTAAGCGGTTACAGAAATTGACATATCTAATAGTACAAAAGGGCTTAAAAATAAAAAAAGTGTTACTCCGGGCAATCAATAAGAGGATCCTATTTCGGTTGAGAGGATTTTTACCAATGAAAGAGAATATTTGATTTATTGGTTTATTTATTATTTTCGCTTACTCTACTATAGGACAAAATTGATTTCAAATACTGAAACGGGTTGGAAACTTTGTAAAATAATTTTACTTTGATCAATAGAGTGGATTCTTTTAGCGGTTTATTTATAAATTTATTTTGAAGTGTTGAGGTGTTAATTATTTTTATTTATTTCTACAGAAAAATATTACGCAAACAAAAAAAATCCTTGAAATTTTTAATGGGACTGAATTTGGTTTATTTGTAGTTTAACAGTCATTTTTGCAGAAGGGGGCTAATTTGACCGAGATTTAAAATGGATTCCTAACCATTACAGACACCCACACGCGAAGTTGGAGTCTATAAAATAATGAAGATTAACAAATTTATGATTTTTATTCATAGAATATTTTTTGCATTATGAAAACTTCTATACTTTATTTTGTAAACATTTTAGAGATACTATTATTTAACCAATTCTCTCTAATCCAGTTTCAATGTATTTACCATATCTTCTACTTTATTTTAAGGGAAGGTAGAGATAGGGCCCAGCTTGTTAAACACTCATATCATCTATGCCACAGGTACTTTTTTTGAGAATTGATAAGATTTTGTTTAAAGACTTTTTCTATATTCGATGAATTAAAGAGTAGCGATAATAACGGATATTTTAGCCTTATTAGGCGTGTATTCGTCTACTTATTCTGCGTGACACAGGGAACACTTTTGAGAGAGACTTTTGACATTCTAAACATATGATTATTCCAAAGTTATTTTTTGAAAAATATTTGAGATTTCTACAATTTTATTTCTAAAACAGGTAAAAAATTTTAATGTAAGACAATAAAAATTAATCCATTTAAGATAATTTAAATGCTTCGTGCATTTTTGAAGATTTTTGTAATATGCATGCAATTTGAACTAAAAATATAAAAATATATTTTAAATTTCTTAAAACATTGAAATAATTTATATACGTCATTACATAAATTATCACCAATTATCAAATTAGAACTTTTAGTACCAATATATTTAACATTTTGGACATTAACTATATTAAATAGATTAAGCATTTATGGTAAATAGTTTCTCTTTGAAATGAATTTTTATTGAATGAATTTTTTATAGTATATTTTGAATAAGTGGAAGTTTCCAGGAAATTTTTTGTGAAAACAAAAAATTATTTCGTTGAATTTATTTTTTGTAACTCTGTAAAAAAAGTCATTTAGAAAAATATAATTACATATACCGTAGTTTTTCAAGAATTATTTATTAAATATTTCGACAAATATTTAATTTCAGACAATACACATTTGATAATGTCTGCTAACACAAAAGTATGGATTTCGGTCGAAAAAAAACACAATTAAAAGGAAAAGAAGCTATAGAATAAAAATCATGCAATTTAAAATTTAGATATGTTAGGTATTTATTTTTAAAACTAGTATTTATTCTCATATGGGAATATATAATGATAATATCCTAGGATAAAATAATAATACATGTAATAATTGATAAAAATTATTCCCCATGTTTTAATTGGTTTATTCATGTTCAATGGTCATTTTTTGCATACTAGAGATAATTGGATTAGGGTGCAGTTTAAAGTGGATTCTTATTTGCTAAAATTATTCTCACCCACAAGAATCGAACGCTTGATGTGTTGAATCAAAGACCAGACTCCAATGATTAGTATACTGAATTCATTCGGTTTATCAATCTAATATTTTCAAATCAATAATGCAGACGTTAGTACTAATATTCAAAAAAAGATCTTATTTTAAAACTTTGTTCATGCCATAACCGGTTTCATTTTGATTCAACAAGCATAAGTGTGGCAGCACTTTTCAAAATGATGACTTATCAACAAAAAGCATTAACTTACATATAGTAAATAGCGTGTAAGATTTTTTGATTTTATTGTTAGTCTATTTCATATTTCGAAAGAAAATTACAATTTTTATATACCACGTTGCCGATTATAAAAATTGTACTTCAACTCTTGTATTACTACTGAACTGGTAGAATATTAATAGACAAAGTTTGGTTTAGTTTAGTTTATTTAACATCCAATGGTCTTTTTTTATACAGAGGGCTAATTAAACTAGAAAATACAGTTTAAATTGGTTTTTTAGCCACTATAAATATCCATACCGAAGGTGAATCCACTAACTGTTGAACAGAAGGCAAGAGTGCTAATCGTTCAATTATCACTTCGGCAATGATGGACAAATGCAGAGACGAGCATAGGATAAAATTCACTTGAATATAAATGTTTGGCACGTATAGAAGAAATCATAAATTTTTAATGTGTGAAAATCTGAGAATATGCTTTTGTATCTATTTCATTCATGAAATTTAATTACATGTTTTGCTAAATACATATATCTAAATCTAGATACATTCTTTGTAATGACACTGCGTTATAAGAAACCAAAAAAAAAAAAATGTTAAGAACTTTTTAGCAGATTTAAGTGAAGAAAGAAAAATAAGAAAAATGAAATTAGCTTATAATGAAATACAGGAAAATTTTAAAATTTTGGAATGTATGCAATGTTAATATTTGTGAATTTTTTATATTAAAAAAAGTAAAACAGAAATAATAACTAATTTTCTTCAAATACATTAATAAATTTTCTAAATAATTCTAATTCATCTTTCTCTTAATATTTAATAAAATTATATATAATTGTGTAAGATGAATAGTTTTGTTGCTTTAACTCTGCAGATAATTCATTTCAACACACATTTCCCTAAAAAAATCTCCTCCGAGATAATAACATAAATATTCAATGGAAGAATTTAACTTATATTTGTTATTTTTGTTATTAAATTGGGTGTGGATAAGAAATGCCTTACTGATTGGTCTTTTATTGAAATTCATTATATTTATCCAATATATTTTTCAAAGAAAAATATATTATTTTTTAGAAAAATACATCATTTTTTTAAAGAAATATTTGTATTATTTATTAACTAATATTCCTATTTTGCTAAACTATAATTACAACTTATTTATTCACTATAATTTTGCTTAACACTAAACATACAGGGGATTTTTTTTATTTGGCAAAATTAATGGGAAAATGGGTCAAATGACCCCTTTCGGTAGTTTTAGTGTTAAACATTTCAATTCTATCGATTTTGTTATCATATTTCTTTTATTTAAATTAATTCAAATAATTTGCTTAAATCTAACAGCATAATGGAATCAGTTCAAATACAACAAATATATGAAAAATTATCTATGTAAACTAAACAATGGTTAATAATTGCTCTTAAACTTACACGACATAAATACTGAAAACCGTTTAAGTAATTTATAGTAGTTCTTTGTCTAGAACAGAATAGATGCAAAACTCAATGAGCTGTACATTATTAAGTCCAAAAGGGAAATTTAGAGGCAGTCAGCTCTTCAATGATTACTTGACTAGAAGGCTTATTGTTCCCAAACAGTTTAAATATATTAGCTGAGACATTTCATATGTTAATTTACACATGCTTATATCATTAACTTCTTTCCAGTACGATTTACTAACAAATAAAAAGAATTTAAACTAAAAAGTATTGCTTCATTTTAAAATTGTATTGATTTAGACAAAATAATTGTATATCAAAAGTAGTAAACCTTTAAAAAAAAAAAAAAAAAGTTTAAATAATGTACAAGAGTTTAGAACATCTTAAATCATTCTTTTAATTGCAGAGGAATATGACATTGCTTAACACTAAACATACCGGAGATTTTTTTTATTCGGCAAAATTAATGGGAAAATGGGTCAAATGACCCTTTTCGGTAGTTTTAGTGTTAAGCTGGCTGAGAATCACACTTTGAAATTTATTTTTGTCGTTTGTCACTTATTAGCCCCCAGCACGTTTTATCTTTTTTAGTAATATTTTGTAACTATATTTGGCATTTATTTCTTTCCATTAATTCTTCGTAATCATTCCAATAACTATGATCTTCATAGCCTTCCCTACTGTTACCTATTATATTGTTTATTTCTTAACACGTTATTTCTTTAATATATTTGTAATATTTATTCTAAATCATCAAAGAAATAAAATCTTACAAACAGTTTTGGCTGTGACTTTTATCATGAAAATATAATGATGCACAGATAATGAATTATTGGTCTGCAACACCAAGTAAGAAAATTATTGACTTATTATTTCAAGAAAAATTTTAAAATAAATTATTATCATATTCATCTGAAATATCTGTCATAGAGTAAGCGTATTATGTTGCTTTATTGAATTTAAAGAACGTAAATTTTATTGAATTTAAAGACATTTTCTTATCAAGGATTAATGTACTATGTCATATTCTAAGTAATTGATTTAGGCTGATCACAACAGCCATTATTACAACTTTTGTTGAATAATTTTAATAAAGTAAAAAAAATGACATTTTTGATGTTAGTTTTCCTTAAAATATCTTAGTTTTCCTAAAAAATATTTTAGAAATATATTTTATAATTTTAATACCAAAGCCATTTTAAGCTTCGAATAATTTGTCAAGAGTAAATAAGATTTCAAAATTTAAAACTTTTGTACAGAATAAGTATTTAAAAGCAAGAACTCTCAAGATACAAATTAAATCCGGGAAAGAGGAGTGATTTTTAAAAGAGTTTACATAATAATTAATATACTACGATAATAAAATTTTTGTTGCCAAAATTAACACTTAAGGAATATAATTATTAAATAACTATTTAGTAAATTATATTTTACCGTTGTTCGTTAGTGATCGTTGCTATACGACTGGAAATGTTAGACCAAAAATTAGAAAACGCATCAGAACATCAAGCACAGCCGTTACATTAGTTAAAATAAAAGTTTTGTGCAATTATAATGTGTTCTGAAAACCTTGTTTACATTTGTGGAATTAAAAATGAAAAAACAGACTATAACATGGAAACATTATAAATCATTTTTTTCAATTTTTTTGTTCATATGTTTTAAATTAAATTATTATCTTTAATCTTAATGACACATTAGTATTATAATCATGCTTTATGCTGTATATTTTAGGAAAAGATACGATATTTTCCAGGAAAAATATTTTTCTTCCTTAAGTTTAAGGAAAAAATAGGCTGGTTTAATGCAAGAAAGACGTGAGATTGTCTAGTATTATTCCTATTGGTAAAATTTTACTGTACGGTCACCTCTTGGCGACTTTTTGAAAAAGTCGCCAAAAATCTAGTCATTTTCACGAGCGAAGTCTAAAAATAAACAGAATATTGAAAAATCGGAATCTCTTATCTGCGATTGGTTAGAATTGATTGGATTACCAGAAAATATTATTTATCGCCAAATGTAGAACAATAGCGCCGAGGGTGACTGTACAGTAAATCTCAGCCATTCATATCATCCGTCTAAGTTTTTTAAACAAACATGTTTTGCGTTTAGACGAAAGCCGTGTATGTATCATTTCCCATATATATATATATAT
>JAPDSC010002569.1:53481-73562 GCA_026290005.1 Latrodectus geometricus
ATTAAAACAGGAGAATAAGCCTTTTTAAAACCTAATGATCAAAAGTTCGAATCAAAATTCGCAATTTTTACAAACTATGCAAGATTAATATTTTCACCGAAAGATTAAAATTTTTTAATCATTGCAGTAAGATTTGCTGATTAAATAATTATTAATTACAGTAAGAAATGCTGATTAAATAATTAGTCTTAAATATCAACATTCACACCTAAGGTGGGAATCAAACTCATGAAATACTGAATTGATGGCCATAAAAACAATCCTTCAGCTACAAAATCGTCATTTTAAAAATAGGAATATTTTTCATGGATATCAAAATATTTGTTTTATCACGTCAATTTTTTAGAACCAAGAAGATTATATATATATCACAATTACTGGTTGGAAGGGATTCAAAATATATTTAAAATGTGTAAGTATTTATAATTTAAAACTACTGAAGTTTATGAATGAAATTTTTTCTACTAGTAAAGTAATAACCGATTTCTGAAGTTAATAGCAATAAGGCATGAGAAATTTGCGTGTTTGGTGTGGTAGTTAAGAAATAAGATGGGTTGGACTGTTTCTCTGGAATATAAAAAAGTTTCAAAATTATATGCATTTTTTCCTTCACCTTACATTCTCAGCAAAAGCATGTTTTTGATTTTTTATACATTTATTCTTTCTTTATAAAAAGAGCACACAATTCGTTTTATGAAGATGATTACAGACTCCCAGCAAGTTTTTGTCATTAACGATGGATGCATCGCTTCATCATTTTGATTAATTGCTTTCAAATGGAAACTGTTTTTAAATATTTTTCGGCCTTTTCCTTAAATATATATATTTTTTAAATAAGTATTATATTTTTATGCACGTGAACACTAGAAATTGAGTGGAGATACAACAAAATGTGTCAAATATTTGGAATTATTCTTATTTTTTTCTATCGAATATGGATTGAAGTTTCGTGAAATTCTCAGTATTGGTTATAGAACATGAAATATAAAAGTGCTAAGCAAAAGGCTTATAATTTTCATGTATATAATAATTCCAGTGATATTTACTTTATATAGCCAAGAGTCACTGAGGTATTAAAAAAAGTGATTGTGAATATTCTGGTAATTTTAGTATTTGGCAACGAAATAACTCGATAATACAAAACTAACCTAATTATATTATAATAATTCTAGTCCATAAATGTCTGATGCGTTTTGAAGTTGAAGAAGCTTAGTAGTGTATTGGTAATGTTTCGAGCTCCCGTTCGTATTGGTAATGTTTCGAGCTCCCGTCCCAGGTTCGATATTCTATCCTCCGTCGACTCAGCCTTTTGTGTCTTCGTTGGGTCGATAAAACTGAGTACTAAGAATGCTTGGGAACTAAACACTAGAGGTTCCGTGTTAGGCTGCCCTCTTAATCGAGTCATATGCTTCACATTTCAGAGCCCTTGATCAAAGAAACGGATAAGGGCACTTTAGACGCAGATTGGCCCCTCGATGGGCGACAGAATTTAGTTTTGAAGAGGAGTCATTCATATAATAAAGAACTGCCGAAGTTTTTGAAATTAATTAAAGAACTTCCTGGTTTTTATTAATTCATGTGTATGTAAGTGCCTTTAGAATGACGGAGAACAAAAATAATCATTTTCAAACCACATATGGACAAGCATTGAATTTTATTCTGACCTTTAGGTCACCCAATATTCAACATTTTTCTCTTCTAATAATCCTTTAGAAATCTCCAAAGGAATTTTTTGCAGCGTTATATCAAGTAATCTAGATGAGCTAAGAGACTGGTTACTGGGTAAATCATCTTAACATAAAGTATTCTTTATATGTTCATAAAATGAAAAAAAAAAATCGAATTTCATAAAGTAGTATCCCCCTAAATGATTCAATCATAGCGTCGAATAAATTTCGGAAGAACACATCAAAAGTAAATATAACAGAGTCTAATCGTTGTTAAAAACAAATCAAAAGGAACATACGTAATTAACTACGTAGATAACAATATAGACAGTAAAAAGATTAAAACCGAAAAAGGAAATTGTATATAGTTAACAAAACGTTCAAACTATATTCAGACGGGAAAGGAAACCGTTGATGGAAATGGTCATATTTATAAATGAGGATATATGAGTTATTTTACACAAAAATGTCATGGATTTGTTCATATGTTCATTGCTTCGATTATTAAATATTTATATAAATTTCAGGCTCTTTAGATATTAAATTGTTAGATATTAAAATGGGTCACACACGATGCGTAAAAAAGATGCATTTTTCAAAATATCAGTATAATAAGATTTAGTTTAAATAAGATGTATTACCTTATTGAAACTAGATCTTATTTTGAAAAATACATCTTATTTACGCATTGCGTCATCAAATTTTCAAAAACTTAACAAATAATTTGTAGTGAAAGGTATGTTAGTTAATTTTATAAACTATTTTCTGAGCCGCTACATTCAGTTGGTTTGGTTGGTTGGATTTTTGGCGCAAGGTCCAAAAATGGACAAGCTGCGCCAGAACCACTACATTCATCTATGCTCGTAGTATTAGCGGAACATACGAAATGAACTCAAGACTAGGGTAACAATATTCAGCAGCCAAATTAGATGAATGGAATAGAGATAAAGTGTATTGAATTGTGAGCTTCTCAGCAACACATTATGATGTCGTTTTGGGTATTTTTTCACTAAGGTACCACTGGATTAACACCAAATTTAACCATAAGTACTAGTTAAATGATACTCCTAACCAATGCAGTTAATACAAAATGAACAAACCAAGACGACTATCAACACTTAAAGTTGATATCTAAGCCATGAGCTACTCAATTATAGGATAAAACGATAACTGAATATAAGATATTTATACCGATTAAGTACACTTATACATTGCTTAAAAGTATTTAATAAATTAATATCAGAGTTTTCCAACATTGAAAGATAAATATAATTAATGTAACACATTTTTACTTATCTTAATTTTGCGAAGTAAAATTTCCAAACGCAAAATTTAAATTGAACTGTTGCCGAAAATAAATGCAGAACAAGTAAAAATTTAACCGATTTTTTCATAGTAATTTGCAAGTGCTGAATATGTATTTATACAGAAGACAGTGTAGAAATTCGTTAATATTTTAACTCATGTCTTATCGCAAAATAATGTCCGCTTAAAAGCTACCAAATGCAGTCTCGTATGTGTTGCCAAAACGAAGAATGATAATTACGATTTTTTGCTCTGCACCTTTTAAAGCAGTTGAAAAGTGGGCGAGAAAAGAAGAATCACGAAAGCAGATACCATGCACGCCTCCATCATATCGACCACTCAACGCACCTCTAGGTAAACTCATGAATTACAAATGCTTTTGGAATTTCCACTAAACGAGAATCGAAGTGAAACTACTTAAAGTGAATAAAAAATAATTTTGAAAGTGACTGTTATCCTTAAAAAATTCAATATAGCAGACATTAAATTATTATTCATTTTATTTTCCTAAGTTCTTCTGTGATCAAAGGTTTTAAATTAAAAATGTAATTAAACTATTTAAATGGTTAACAGTATATGAAGTAACATTTTTTTAAGTATGCAGATCTTGGATGTTATCCAAAGTACACCTAAAGATGCTGGTCTAAAGTAATTAAATTCTGATACGGCTAAACTTATTTTTTGTATGGAATTTGGACTTGAATTCTTTATCTACCATCATATATAAATTTCTTCCATTGATCCTTTGTCTACTATTTTGTGTTCAACTATTTTAAAAGATTTGTCACTTAAACTTGGAAATTTTAGCCTTTTATGATTAACCCAATTAGATTTACACGATATGTCAACCAAACATTTTAAAAACTATATTCTTGTAAAATTTGCGAATATCAACGAATTTTAGAAAAATATGCATACATATTTAATCCTTTGGGTACAAGTTTATTTAAAAAATTATATTGGAAGTGTACATTTAATGCATTTTGGCGTGTTAAAGAAGATTTTAGGAAAGAGAATACATTCATTATTATTATTATTATTTATAATTCTATAATAGTATGAGGTACCTTAAAACAAAATGCTATATGATTTATCAAAATTCATGTGAAATTTTAGCAAAAACTTTTGATGTTATAGAACATCAAATTTATTCAGAGTTAACAGACATAATTTTATGCCAAAAAGTTTCATTAATTTTGCTTTATTTTCAATATTTTATCATAAAAATTTATTCATATTGAAAGTAATAATATACTGGTAAATTAATAATTAATTTTAATGACTAATTTTGATGAAATTCACTTAAAACAATTAATTTAATTATTCTAATACCTTTTTGATTTTGTAATTTAGAAATATATAATAAATTTTTTTTAATTATTTTAAACAAAAAATATTACTATGATTACGAGTATGTTATTGATGTGTCATATTATAGATTGGTTTTAAAATTGCATCCTTTAAATATTTCAATATTAAGATACTTTCGAATTAATCACAATTCGGATGTATATTTAATAATGCGAAATTTTAATTTCTTTTAGTAAATAAGTTGCAATATATGTACTAAATTAAAGTTTATCATACGCTGCAGACAATATGCACAAAGCAGTCTCCGGGCGAAAATCAATAGAAAAACAGAGTCACGTGGCTTTCTCTTGGCTTGCCTTCAAATCTGCAGTGTCGACGATTTGGCGTCCAACTCTTTTGAAGACAGTTATTTGCAGAGAAAAATAAGACTTTTTATTTAACAAAATCCCTTTTGCCAATATAATGAACGGCATGTAGATGCATTAAGTTGGAAATTTAATGCGTAAAAATATATGCATCGAAATTCAGAAACAGCATGTATCCCATAAAGTTAAATAAAAATTCACATTTTGGATATTTTGTAACTTTTAATAACACTGTTGCTATGAGAATTAATGTGAAATAATTCATTTTATGATGCACCATCCATACTATGTGAATTACTCTGTCACTGATTTTTTTTTACGTGAATAATAAAGCAAACCATATTTGTGTTATATATAAATAAAACTATTTATTTTAAAATAAAGCAGCCTAACAATATTTTATTCCACAACTGATTATAGACTTATTAAACTAAAGAGATATAGTTGACATTATAGTATTAATCTCATAAAATTAAATTAAATATAAAAAAGTTAATTTTGTAGGATGAAAAATTCCTTAAAATTCCAGATTGTAACTTATGGGTAAATTGAAAAATATCAATCGATTTTCTATTTGACTGAAAATTCATTATATAATTTCTTAATTAAATAACATTCCGGGTTACCTCTTTTCTGATTCATTTAAGCTATATCTCAGCACTAGATAAACTTTTGTACTTGATCTTTAGAACTTCATAAAACAATTAATGATAAATTCGACCTATTCTTAAGTATTCTTGTTTTTCTTAAAACAGGAATATGCTGCTTAAAAAAAAGTATTATCTAAATAAGAACATATAAAATATGCTCTTTTGAGGGCCAAAATTGTTATAAACTTTTAATTTGAATAAATAATGGATTAAAATTTCGGGGAGAGATTAAATTACTTATTGTTTTAAAAATTGATTCAATACATCTAAATTAAAAACTTTTATACAACGAAATTTTCATATTAGATATTTTATATTCAACGAATTTTCCTATAGATTCATGAAATGTGTGTTACTTAAATTATCACCTAACACTTGAAACAGATTTTTAAATTAATTTTTTTTTTGAAAAAACATATATTTTATGAAAATGAAATTTAATTGACTTACAAATATTTCTTCGCAAATACATCAGGTTTATTCATTATTTTAATTTTGCGATATGATATTCATTATGAATATATACCATTTTATATTTTGTATTGAAAATAAAATATAGAGGAAAAAATCATTTTGAAATATACGTTAAATTTGTTTCTCTCTACATTAATATACTGAGTTCTTATTCATAAAATTATATAAGACAACATTTACAACAGATAAACTTGTTCATCGCTCAATGGATATCAGGATTAATCTGACTTAGGCTAATTTATTTTAATGTTGACTGATATTATGCGAATAACAGTTAATATTTTCCCCTCGAATTTGACATCCATAAATTAACACTTTGGATAGTTAAATTAAAAGCTTATTGCAAACAAGGCATGCTTGAAGTAGACAGTATAAATTTATAATTCAAAATAAGAAAAGTTTAAAATGTTTTGCCCAACAGTACCTAAATGTTTAACTAAAGATTAATTTTTTAATTTTAGTAAAATTTAAAAGCGAAATTGTTTTCTACCAATTTTTTTTAATTTTTCAAAGGAAATTTTGCAGAATCTTGATAAATTTAAGTTACACATCAAATATATTTTATGTAATAAAATAATTTATATCGACCCTAAAACATTTTGTATTTTTTACATCAATGTAAAAATGATAAAAAATTGACTATCATTAAAATTATCTATAATGAAAATTTGTATATAATTTTATTCCTTAAACAATTAACTGCGAAAAATAGCTGATTTTGAACGAGATATTATAGGGCTTAAAAATATGAACAGGACACTTGCAGAGTTGAACAGACAGGCAGAATACCAATCATTCAGTGGACAGCTTTGTTATTATTGGGACAAGACTTAGAATATTATTTGGGAATCAATTATTACTTTCGAGATATAAAGGCTTTAAAGCTTTGAAACCACTATGGAATTTTTGTTTGGGTATATTTTTAGAAATAAAAATTTAGATTCCGCTAATATTTATATTACCTAATTGAAGAAAATTCAATAAATTCACTTATATTAACCATCGTTATCTATAATATGACAATAATGATGAGTATATCAAGTCGATTAATAGTAAAAATCTGTGAAAAGTACTATATTGAGATGTGTGTCCTATATTAAATGACATCAAAGTGATTACATTCTTCCATTTGTATCAATTATTACTTTTGTGAAACTTATTAGCTTTGACATTGCACAAATTTTTCGTCTATGTTATTATTTTTTTTCCTATAGAAATTTTTCTTCTTGTAATATACACTACTTATAATCTTACAAAAATTTAATCTTAAAGAATAACAACTCAATATTGGACAAAATTTAAAAATTTTTGAAGCTACAATAATTATAGACAATAATTTGAGTAATTATAAACGTGAAAAGCATCTTAAAATAATGAAAAAGTGATAGCGATAAAAAAATTTCCTGATTCAAGGTTGAATTGCATGTGTTCCGATAAGTCTCATGCAATTTTAGGTAAACTACAAAAATTTCGAAATTATTTTATCAATTAATTATAAAAATTTACACCTATTAATAGCATATTGAACATCACAGAAACATTGAATTTTAAGCTTAAGGGTCATAGAAATAAATTTAGGTATAAAAAATAAATGTAATAAAATTTAATGTACATTTTTAATCTGCAAAAATAAAACGTATGATATTTACTGATGTGTTGGCTGCATTTATCAATAAATTCAGTTAACATTATTTAGTAATGCCGGTTATGTTTTCTGAATAAGTTTCATTTGCTAATAGTCTAGTTTATATTTTGATTGTAAAAAATTAAATAATTTTTAAGTAATATTAAAAAATGTAACCCAATAATTATTTGATTTGAATCTTCTTTTCGCAATCAGAAAATAGTCAAAATAAAACTGATTACAAAAAAAAAAAAAACGTTTTTATTATAATCCTAAATTTATTCTTATTAATGAACAGAATTATCCTGTAAGGAATGTAATTGAAATTTTGAACTTTTAAATTTACGATGAAATAAAAAAAATACAGATCTAAATTTCCCGAATTTCTGGTGACCTAACAAATGGTCATTTAGAAATGATAGTAAATTAAGAAATTCGGTTTGACAAGTATTCAAGCTCTATTCGATTTGCAAAAATTTCAATGCTTAACCTGTCTCGGGATAAGGTTGTTTACAAATTTTTAGCCCCTCCACTAGTAAAACAAATAAAATTAAAGTCAAGAAAAATGAGAAAAATTTTAAGATTAAGATATTTTTTTACTTTTGCTTATATTTATTTCTGTATGAGCATATCTCGTAATGGTTTGGCGTTACTGATGCTCTACACACATTTTTTGAACCCGAGGGTTCATTAGATCGGGAAATACGGCTTAGGTAAACTCCTGTCTACTACGAATATTTACGCCTGAATTGGTAATCGAACCCACGAATTGTTGAACTGAAGACCAGAAACCTCACAGTTCATCAATTTAGTGAACAGATTTTAGATTTACATTTCTTCCCTGAAATGTAAATCTAACTTTTGAAATAAAAAAGTTTACTTTTTTTTCTAAATGTCTCGTGGATTTACTTTTCCTTTCTAAGTGCCTGATAAACTTGTGTCAAAGTTACAAGTAAACATTACTTTCTCGTGTTAAAAATACCACAATTGTTCACTTTAAGTGAGTTGATCCACACATGGTTTAAATTGAAGTTATCGAGGAACGTTAAAGGACGATTTCATTTGGGACGCTTTAATCATTACTTTTAGAAATGTTTTGTATATAAATATCTTATGCAGTAAGACATAAATATTGCATTTATACATATATAAGAACATTTTATCCAATATATAAGAAACCTAACAAATGGTAGAATAAATTATTTTGAAATTTTATACAATTTAAGGAAATTTATTTTTGAATTTTTTTTTATAGTTGAAAACATTTATCTATATCATGATTTACGGAACATTGTCAAAATATTAATTTGTGAAAAAAAATAAGAACTAAATTTACTAATTTTGATTTGCTTGTTGTTCAAAAGTTATTTTTTTTTTGCTTCTTAGTTCTAATTAGACTGGAACTACCGTTTAAAGTGAGCTTTGAAAAACTACAAACATGTACACCCATGGTAGGAATTGAATCCACGAACTATTGCACAAAAATCTAAAGCTCTAACCATTTGGCTGTCAGCTAAGCAATATAAATAACTTGAGTAGATAACGTATTTTATATAAATTATTTGAATAACTTTTTTTTTTATCTATCTATGCATCTATTTTAATAACAGATTCATTAGTTATTATTATTGCAATTTAAAAAAAGTTAAATCTATTATACATATAATTTATGAAAATGGTTAATAATACATTTCAGATTGAAAAATTAATATTCCACGAATTGTGCTATTCATGTAATTTGAACCAATGCATTAAAAACCTTTGCAATATCAAACCTTGAATCATTGTCCAGAATAATGCTATCTTAGAAGAATGTTATGGACTTTGTAACGTATATAACCATTTGATTACTTATTTTATTTATTTGATGAATATAAATCCTACTTTCTAAAAGAAAATATTGTAATATTGAAGTGTAATTTAATGTGGTGTAAACAAGAAATTTGTCTTATTTTGAGAACATTTTACTACCTTAAAATACAAGCGTTTCTTTTTCATGTTTTAAATGTATAGTTGAAAGTTAATGAATATATTCCTCCAATACCAAAAACACTTCATTAATACCAGACGCAAATACATTGCTAATATTTTCACTTACGAAATATGGGGTATTCAAATTTTTAAATAAAGTAAATCGACATCGTTTATTAAAAAAGTTTTGTTTCAGCATAACAAGCATTAAATGTTATTGATATACATAGTCGCCCTACAATTTTACCATAAAATTGCTTGTAATTCTAAAATAAATTTCAGTTGTATAGTTTGAAATTCATGAATCATTTTGTCCGTGGTCATTTTTTATTTTGAAACAAATGGGTGACTTTCTATTTTTACGTTTATTGAGATTAGACAAATTTTAAAAAATATAATGTTCTACGCATTAAAAATTTGCTATCTTTAACATGTTTTTCGATGTTTATTTATTAAATATTAGCATTACAATTTGAATTGCCAACATCAATTCAAAAGTTAAATTTTAATGTAGTGAATTTAATTTGGCAAAATAAGATAATTAAAACGGATATTTGTTAATCTTTCTTCTTGATATTTTATATTGAGATTGTTTTTATTTGACTACATTAAAGCAAACATTTTTATTCCTTAAAATGCTTGTTTTTTCGATTGAAAAATATGATTATTTAACTAAACACTTAACGAATTTTCAAAGCACAGAACTGAATATAATATCATGAAAATATAAACATGCACTCATATATTTGATACTTATTAAAACAAACGGAAATAACTTTCTATTTTTAATACAATTGATATAATTAAAAAGATAAAATTCTGCATTATTTCTTTTGAAAAGGATACATTACAAAATCATTGCTTCAGTTACAAGCATGAATCAGCTCTTCGACAAAAAAGTAAAAAAAAAATTAGCAGTTGTTTAATTTCCCGGGAAAGTTATTTGTTAAAAATGTTTAAATTTATTTCATTAATTTATTCAATAAATGGTAAATCACTCTTGAATGCAAAACTTACGCTGTGAATTACGGAATTCCTAATTCAATTTACAGTTACAATAGAAGTACAATTAAAGCATATTATAGCATTTTGGATGACAAAATGTTACTAACTACCAAGTTGAAAATACTATAAAAAAAGAATCCAGTGAAAGAAAAAACTTTGTTTTACTTTAATGGAAAAAAATTATCTATATAAAGAAATATATACAACTTATACACATATAAACATGTTTAACCTTAAAAATAGCTGTCTTCTCATATAAATGGTATTAGGAATAATTTAAAAGAACAATTATATTAAAATTATAGTTAGAAAACTTAAATCGATAAGTCAGTACTCATATTTGATAACTGTTACATGAACATGAATAAGATTAGTATGAATTATACATACGAAAACAATGAAAACGAAAGTAATTTCATAAACAGTTCAAGAAATTTGTTTATTATAAAAATATTGGTAATTTGAAACGAGGAAAAAGTTATTTAATATTTTTTAATATTTAAGAACACAGAAAGAAAAGAATTTAGGAAGAAAATTAAATTTAGCAATGATGCTCAAATTTAAAAACAATATAATTTTTCTGAATTCGTATAAATGTGTTGCATAAAAATGACACATTTTAAAGAACGTTTGTTATCTACTTGGTAGGGTGATTGTAAATAAAAACCAATAGTGTAATTATTTGTGTATGCAATTATAAGTTACCATAGAATCACGGAAACGAAGAAAAATGTTTCTAGATTCCGTGAAAAATGTATTTGTATTTCTAATTAGGATTAATTATAAAGATTTAATACCTAATACATAGTAGAAATAATTGTTATTTGAAAAATATCACAACATGAGTGCGCAACAAGTGAGTTTATGTGCATGTTTTAATGCAATGTTTAAAATTTGCAGTTCATTTACGTAAAAATTTAGGATACTGTTGCTAGTTCAAAGTTTCTGTTTTTATTTTCGAAAATGATATAAAAATTAAAATTGCATCCTAATTGTCTGCAAGTAATAATTTCCAATCACCTCGCATCGGCCATGACTCGGATAGACACTCCCTCTCTCACAGACATACACACACACGCACACATTCGCACGCACTCTGCACACAAAAATGCACGCATAACACAAGAGCAATCACTCCAATTGCACATAAAAATCTGAACAGCGGAAATCACAAATTAATTTGTACTTACAGTTCTGTGGATAAGTTTCATGGATGCAGCAGCGTTGAGATCGGTTATTTCCAGAGTGTGGAATACATAAGAGGAAAGATGGGAAGGAGGAAAAAAATGAAAAGAAGGAAAAACAAAAACGGATTATTTGTTGCAGGACCGGGAAAAATATAAAATGTGTACTAGTATGCAACACTAGTCACTAGGTCTAAATGTCTAGTTTTTTTTCTTTTTTGAGGGCATTAAGAAGCGGTGTTTGATCTAGAGCTCTAATTTCTACCGATGTACGGGGCAATCCTGTAAGTGCAGTCCGCGGGTTCCACTTTATTTCTGGAGGGGGGAAGAGCAGAGATGCTTTAGGGTTGCCGGAATAGAGACGGCAGAAAGAGTGCGCCAAAGAGACGGCTAAAACACAGATTGCGTTGCCAGGTGATGCCACCTCTTTGTTTATTAACAACACAAAATAATTGTCATGCAAAGGAAAGGAGAAATATGACATGCGCCAAGCTAACAAATTTCACTGCAAAAATGTAATTGTAAATTGAACAATATTTATTTTTAATGCGTATCTTGAGCTCAATATTGCTTTTATCTTTGAAATGAGGTGCTGTCATTTCACCAATATTATTTTTATAACTTTTATAAAAGAAACGAAATACGAAATACAGAATTTTACGCGAATACATATTTTGTTGAACACTATGTTACGCTTGCTAATAAATAAGAAAAGGTATAAAAATAATAAAATATTTAATATTTCTTTTAATATGTGTCTTGAGTTCAATTTTATAAATACAATAAATTTGCAATAAGATAATTTAAAACTAATTACGTAATTTTTTTATGGAATGTGAATTTGATGGAAAAAATATTTTATACATAAACGGTTTTCTGATGTTAAAAAATTATATGTTTGTGATTAAAAATAATTTAATTGTATCATAAAAAATAATAAAATATAATTCAAAAATAGTTTTATACTATAGATTCATTCAAAACTTAAATTCATTTGCTTTGTTTTAATGTCTTTTTTAATCACTTTAATACACGTATACTAAAAAGTTATGATTTCTTAATAAATTGAACGGTTTTTTTTTTTAATATATTTTCGTAATTTTTACATATCATTACTATTTTTAAGTAAATTACTTCGATAATTGAACATCGTGTTAAGAATTAAATTCTTTCTAAGTAGACTTTACACATTAGAAAAATTTATAAAGATAATTCAGATAAAGATATTTCATTGAAAATGTTAATGATCAAAATATTATTCTTATAACAATAAAAAGAGAGAGATTCAGTCTAATAATATAATCAACAAATTGAATGAAGAAGATATAAGGTCTTGTAAAACAAAGCTGGAGAACGTATTAAGTTTGTAAAATTGGAATGAGAAATGTATATTGGGTTTTGTAAAATTGTATTGAGTAACGTATTAGGGTTTATTTAAAATTATGTTGCAGGAAATATTAAAATAAAGAAAATTACAAAAGGATTATAATTGTAAAAAAGGACCTCTTATAAATTTCATTTTCTGTGCGTTGCGAATTATTTTTTTCAAAGTTAAAATACTATTTAGTAGAGGAGTAATATTTAAACATTGAAACGCGATAAAAAGCAACAATATTATAATGCAATAATTTTATATAATTGTAATAATTGTAAATTCAAAGCTTTTAATAATTTTAAAAATTATATTTTCACATGTTCTTAACGTCTTATTGCCAATGTTTTTAAATTGATAGGTTTTCTGGTTTATGAAATCCGTAAGATTATATTTTATGAAAAAATTGAAACTTAATTATAAAAAATATTTGTAAATCGCCAGAAGAAAAAATTAGAATTGAAAAAAAACTTTTAAATCATATGCTGAAAATATTTGTTTTATGCTTTGAATTGTTTTTTATACGATTGAGTAGTGAACAAAAAAAATTAAAAAAACTGATTATTACATTTTAATTTTTTTGAGTCGAAGGTATTTATCATTCAGAAATATTTATTTTGTTATTATAATTGTTACAACTTAAAATTTCATCTGACTGTTATATGTAGTCGATTGATTTAGATGAGAATTTTATAAATTAAGAGCCAAAAAATGGTAAACGTGAAAAAAATGAAAAATCTCAAAATTTAAAATTTAATTATAATCAGATATAAAAAAAATTATTTTAGGGGTACTTAGAATACAAAAATTAATATATGTAAAACATTAACACATCACAGCAAACCTAATGGATTAATCAGCTCAACTAAACAAAAAAAAAATTTTTTTTAAAGGATAAGAAGAATTTTTTTAATACGATCTCTTGATAAGTTTAAAAATCATAATACTTTCCCACCATATCTTTACAAGATCTAAAAGGTTTCAGTATACAGCTAACAAAAACTAATACATTCTTCTGTCAATGAAGAAGAATATATAAGTAAATAACGATTGTTGCCGACAAGTATATGATTTGACATAACTTCAGTTTGCTGAGATTGTTAACATGGGACATAAAAGGGTTAATAGCAAAAGTAAAAGTTGGAAAAACTACTTTATGAAATATGACAGTAAAGTTTTAACATTTTTTCAACATGTCTATATAAAAAATATAAATTATTTCCTCACATTAGAATAATGTGTTAGGAGATAAAGTAAAATGATTTATTTATCAAAGTTTTATATTTTTTAATATAAAGTTGAAACATATATTCCTTTAATTTGAAATAAATTAAGAAAAAAATTGCATTCTAGGCATTATATTTAAAAGATTATCTAAAAAAATTATTTTGATAGAAATAATTTTTTTATGAGTCAAAACTGTATTTGTGTTTAAAGCTGAATTAAATATTTCCTATTGTTTAAGGATTGTTTGTAGCGCAACAGTCACTTTTTGCACTTTAATTGGTTTAGACAGGGACACGCATACAATTTAATATGGATTCCGAACAACTAAAAAGATTCTACCTCAAAGCAGAATTCGAACCTATTAACTGTTGGACCAAAGAAAATTTACTGCCAATTCGACCCAGTTTTTCAAGAATTACACATTAATTGTAAAAGTAAAAGTTACTTAATTTAGTAATAAGAATAAGATTATGTTAATTTTGAAAATATTTTATGAAGGATAATACTAAAAGAAATTTTATGGAAGAAATCATTTGGTATATTGAACTAAATTTTGCAATTACATATTTAAAATAAATTAATAATTATCATTTCTTTTACCAAGACTATAAAAGTGTGTGAAAAAAATAATTCATCAAGTTGGTAAACTTCAGTAACAAAAACTGTTCCACTGAAAGTTATAATCCAATAAAAGAGATTTTGCAGATAAAACTGTTATTATATTAGAAAAGCAAAAATTATTTCTAAGATAAAAATTCATAATTTTGAATAATTTTCTTATTTTGATAATAATTTAACTAGAAAATAAAATTTCAATAAGACTACAAACTATATGAAATATCGACAATATTAGTACAGAGAAAGAGCATTAGAAATGAATTAAAAAAATTATAGTATTAGTAATTATTAAAAATCAAAGTATTAGTTTTTAAAAGATATCTGTAGTTCAACAGTAATTCTTTGCTCACGAGGGATAATTAAGACTGGAGCTTAAAGTGGATTCCGAATCCCGGCTGAAATTCAACTCGAAGTGAGAATTGAACCTACAAACTATTGAAACGAAGGCAAAAGCACTAAACATTCGGATATCAGCCTCACAAAATGTTGAAGTAAAAGTCAGAGCGCTAACCATTCGATTGCCAACTCGGCCAGAAACGGTTGGTAGAAATAAATTGTCAAATCCGCATTGGAATAAAGTAAAACTATTTCAAATAAAATTTATTTTTAAATTTGTTGTATAGTTATTGCTAGTTTGAAAAACATTTCGCTATAACTCTTATTTTAATGAGATAAATCAAATGAAATTTTTTTTAATTGGATTAAAGTATATTAATTTAATCGATAATGACAGTCAATTCACTGAATTTTTCTAGTTTTTATTCGTTTTATTGCATTAAAAGCATAACACATTTAATTTGTTATGTAAATCGCAATAAAAGGTGAAATCAGGAATTTAAAATAGTATAATCAGCTTAAATTAAAATAACATTTTACTTTTGGGCTTTTATACTTATTATAGTATTGTATAGAAATATAGTATTGTATAAATGCTGTTAGTGGATGAAGATATATTACTCAGTTAATGAATAGTATTGATGTCTCTAAAGGAACTTAGAAGTACATTGAATTTTTAATTTTAATAAGTGTCGATAAATCCTAATTTAGAATTTTATTTTCACAAAAAAGAATATTTGTCTTCTATTATGGAAGCCAAATTTTTAACTTGTCTGGAATTTTCATCTTAAAATTATTTGATATACAAGTTGTTAACTTCATCAATTTTTCTATATCAGTCAATGGTTTCATTTTTCATAAATCAAATATTAATTATAATACAAATGTTCGTAAAATACTTTTATTAAATAATGAAGTTGGTTTAGAGAAATAGCACGTTAAAATAAGAAGTTTAATTAATCAAGCATATAATAAATGAGAAGATTAGTTGGTAGTTGTTCGTTCCTCTGTGGTCTCACTTTATACACATGAAGACTGATATGGTTTGTTCTAACTCTGTTGTTGTTGTCGTGTGACAGCCACGCTGGCAATATGGGGTGCGCTGCTCCACTTTTCCTACTGAACCATATTTGGTGTGGAATCCGACTTCCTCAGTACACACATGTAATAGGTACCCGGTTATAGGTAGGCAACCATTCACACATACACATAGAAAGGACAAAGACAAGAAAGAGAGAGAAAAAGTAAATCCATGCCCGAGCCAGGATTCGAACCCAGGTCCCACCCATCTGTAGTCAGGTACGCTAACCACTAGACAGGTTGGGTGGCTCTAACTCTGTTTAAAATGAATTCAGAACCATTTTAAACAGTCTAGTCACAAATATTCACGTCTATAAACACAACATATAAACACAAATTCACGAGATTTTGAATTTAATACCAGAGTGTTTAACATTCATTTTTCAGTTCAGAGTAGTAAATGAAAGAAAAGAACGCTGAAATAAAACAAATTGAATTACAAGTTCGTAAATATAATTTGACTTGTTAATGATAACTTATACTGCCAAAATAAACAAAGTTTAAGATATACTTGAGTTTAAGATACAAAGTTTAAGGTAACTCTATTACCAAATATTATTTATACTTATTAAACTTATAATTTACAAATTTTATTTAGTTAAAAACATCTTTTTAACAAAGGTTTTAGTTCAGAAATAAAACTTGGGTGATATAAAGATATACAATGCTTATAAAATGTCTAACTTAAGATGTTTATTCCCTTTTAATAATAATAATAATAATAATTGTATGAAAATTTAAATTAATAACATTAATGTTTAGAAGAATTAAAAAGTTTAAAGATTTTCTTGACAATAGATTTTTACACGTGTTCCCTTCATCGCAATAGGAATATCTTGACGGCAGTCGATTTCACACTAGTGATGAAGAGTCTTGTTTATTATTGCTGTCTTAATTCTGTGCTCTTGTTTAGTAATACTCGCGATTTCTTCGGTAAGCAATGTTTCTTACGAATACCCAAAGGAAAAGTTTTGAGTTATTTTATTGGGTTTTCTGAATCCCTAAGAAACTGTCCAATTCATCTTTCCGTGAAGTGGTCAAAGTAGAAGATAAAAAAGATAATTGAAAACAATTTCCAGTTTAACCCATCCCACTTGAAGATTATATTTTAAAAATCTACTAAATGGGAAAATATAATAAAAACACGGAATTAATTTTTTTTTTAAAAACAGAATTTCACATAAAAAAATATAAGTTTTCTAAGTTTGTTTTGATTTGTTTATCGCTCAACCATCATTTTTTACATACGATGCCTAAATTAGACCAGCAAGCTACTGTTTAAAGGGGATTCCGAACCACAATAAACATCCATACCCAAGGTGAGATTCGAACCCACGATCTGTTGAACCGAAGGCAAAAGATAAGTTTTCTTAGAATACATATCATAGATTATTTATGCACTTTCTTATTAGTTAATAAATACTAACTAAGTCAGGAATTTCATAGACACTCTGGATGAACGACGAAAATAAACTATTTTTCATATTTTATAAATTATATAGCAATTTGAAGATTAATAAATAAATTCAACAGAAAGAATAGTCAGGAAATTTTTCATCTTTAACTTAAAAACTTTCTGGAGTGCTTTGTGTGCGTGTTTACAATACTATTGAAAAGGACTAGTTGAGTAATTTTTCTTACAGTACCTTTCCCTAATCATATTTCAAAACACTCAAGCAAAAGTTTTAAAACGATGTTTCCCCTGCGTCAATTACACTAAGTTAAGGAATTGACTTAGGAATTTCCGAGTCTTTCGTTAAGTGGAAGAAAAAGCCGTAGTGGAGGTAAGATAATGAAATTACGTCCCGGAAAAGCTATCAGATGTTTAGATCTGAGCATAAGACTTCTTTCAAAGAAGGAAAAAAAGAAGCTTTTAAGCTAGTCTTGTTTGAACTTTTCAGTACTGAGCAAAGCAAATGAGTAAATATACCTTTTTTTCTTTGAAAAATGAACGACAAGTCAAAATAATGTACTGGTTTAATAGGACTTATGCATTTTAAAAAAGATATTAAAGCATTTTTTGAAAATGAAGCTTTAAATAGAAATGGGGGATATTGATAAAATATTACACTGAATTAAAATTTAAAAAAATAACGCAAATGAATTAATGTCTTATTATTTATAAATTGATTTTTTATTTTTTTATTTTTTGCACTGAATTAAAAGAGCACATTTGATTAGGTAATATTTTTTTTTTTTCAACAATCACTTTTTGCGTAAGAAAGCAAAACAATAAATCACTTATGCTGTAAAATGGACAACCCACAAACATTTGCATCATAGATATTCACACTAGTATCTTTTAAATATAAGCATTAATGTACATCATAGGAACTAGAGAAATAGTGCATAAGAAAATCAGAGTTCACTATTTATCCATCTGCTCAGCAAAAGTGCGTTCGGTACTGTTATAAATTTATTACTTTTTGAAAATGATGTTTAAATGAAATATTAATGATCATAATTTGGATTTGTTTGTCACTTAACGATCATTTTTTGCATACTAGGGTTATTAGACTAGAACCAACAGTTTCCAAGCAACAACCAAAAGACCAAAGAATGATTCGAATCCTTGAGCTGTTGAATCAAAGACCTAAGCATTAACTATGTGTAGCAAGCTTGGTTCAACATGCAATGATAATCTACAAAGATGAGCAATTTTATTTCAGTAAGCATTTAGCTAAAATTTTGAAATCCTTATTATATGTATTATTAAAGTTTTGCTTTGAGAAACTCAGGTTCCAAAAAATTTTAAAACGCATGTTACATGGAGGCTAAGGATTGAATGATTAGCATTATTTATTTAATTGTTTATTAATTTCGTAATTTTTGGTTAAAAATTTCCATATTATTTAGTGTCTGTACAATGTATTTTGTTTTATAAAGGATTCTCCATTACAAAAGAATGGATACAAGTGTACGACAATGATAAATTTTTATAGGAAAAATTCCAATCAATTCATATATGACTTATCAGAAAACATACTTTATCGCTTGGTAAACGTATATTTTTTCCGGAAAGACTATTTACAAATTTTGTAACTCACCAAATGATATAGAAGATGTCTTTAAAGTATGACATGTTTACAATTTTTAAAATAATATAGATAAATAAAGACACCCAGAGATATAGTAACTCTCTGGACTCTATTTACGAATAGAGTAACTCAAACTTTTTTTTATAATAAATATAATTTAGTTGACAACTTTCTTTTCCAGTTTGATTATCCTTTTATAGTATGCACATGTTATTAACTGAAAACATGATTTTAAAATTTATTTTGAATAACAATTATAATAATCATGTTTGCTTCTACTGCATTTTTTGACGTTTAAATTTGATGTGAAATTTTATTCAATTGGATATTAAGCAAAATGATATCCACCTCCATGGGATATCATCATTCGTCTTTCTTTGAATAAAAAGTTAAATCAATAAAAAGTTATGATTTTAACAGTGAATACATGTATCAAAATATTCATCGAAACAGAATTGCTTTAGAAATATTACTAAGTTTATATAAAATATATTATTTTCAACATAACTATAACAGAATTTTTCACTTGATTTATAAATGCAAATAAAATATTAAATTTTATATGTATACTTAAAAAACACATTTCTCTTAGAGTACAAGAAATAATTTTAAGCTTGATATTGTTCAAGATACAAAAAAAAAGAAAAAAAAAAAAGATTACGAATATACTTAGTAGTTTTTATTGATGAAAAAAAAGTAAGTTTATGGTACAATTACTTTGTAATTATTATTATTATTATTTTTTTTTTAAATGAAGTCAATACTAGGTTACCTCTAATCACGTGATTTCTGATACATAAAAAAATCTTTAACCGACTCAGCGTCTCAGAAAATTTCAAGAATCTGCGAAAAAT
>JAPDSC010002569.1:73962-108953 GCA_026290005.1 Latrodectus geometricus
TAATTTTAAAATCTTTTTTTATGCTTTGTTTTTAGGATTTGATTCATTAGATTTTAGATTTGAATTTTTAAATTTAAAAAACTAACTGGAAATAAATTTTTGTTATACTTATGATTTTTATTGATCTAAATTTCCGAAAATACTTTTGAATGTAATGTAATCTGTTATGTAAATTCTTAGTTATTACAAAAGTAGAACATAATCATCAATTTGTAGCAATGAATCATGGCGAGAAAGCAATTTCTCATCTGTTTAGAATAATCAGAAAGTTTCATTTACATTTAAGTAAACATTCTCCCCTTTCATTCTTTCCCTGACTAACAGGAAACATGCTTAAATTGTAAAGGAAGTCACACATGAATAGTTTTCTCCCTGGAAACAAACTTCTCTCACGTATATAAGAATCCGTTTGAAATAGTTTGTCGAATACTTATAAAAATTTTAGAAAAAATAATTTTAGCCTTCAATATTCAACTGTCTTGATTATTAAGTTCGCAAAGGTTTAAGGAAATTTATTCACAGTAAGGATTAAATGAATACATATAATTAAAAATAAAAACAAAAGAATATTATTTAATTTGGCAAAAGCACCAGATTTATATGAAAAAAATTGATAATATTCTATTTTTTTCTATTGACTTTTCAATTCACGTTAAATAATACATAACAATATACCATGAATTCTTTTTTCATTATAAGAAAGTATTTTTATACAAAATGGTGCTGCACTCGCAACATAATATTATGCGCTCGCGTGAATGAAAAACATTTATAAATTATATCTTTTTTATATAGTCTCTTAATTAAAAAGATTTTGTAGATAATATAGTATCTTAATTTAAAATTAAAATTTTGATTGAGAGATATAAATTTTCTTAGTGTATTTATTCTTTCTTTTATTGATTAGAGACTTATTTTACTGTCATTCCTAACTAAAACGTATCTCAATTATATTTTAAATGAATTTATTTATATTTTTCATTAATATGACTTTAATGACCCAATAACTCGTATGTGGAATATATAATTTTATATTTAAAAGACAAATTATGAAAATTAGTTTTTAATTCAAATAAGAAGAGTAAAGTAAATATATAACCACATTTTACAACAAGAAATTCTCTGGTTAAGATTATTATATTTAAAAATTTCTTTTATACCTAATATGGATCGCGTTAAAAGATAATCATTTGTAAAACTATCGTATTAATAATTTGCTTATTTTAAAAATAAATTTTGTAATAAAATAATTATTTTCTGTAGGTTCAAAATTTAATTGCTTAGATTGTAGCATTAATATGATTTCGATTCACTTATACATTATTTCAATAGGATCATTCCATTTACACACATTCTAAAATAAAAGAGCTAAAAATATTTTCTGCTTTAAAAAGTTTAGCTCATCTTTAAATATAAGTTAAAATTCCATTATTTTGCTTCAGAACAGTTTACTGTTTAAAACTTTGATTATTTATATTCCTCATAAATCTATTTTGTTTTAAATCTGCAATAAATTTCTAGTAAGGAATATTATTTTATTAAATATTATCGTTACGTCATCTAGAAAAATTATTACATGTATGCAAATAAAAAAAATATATAGAATAAAATGATTTTCACAGCAGAACAAAGCTAATATCAGAAATATTGTAGTTTATTTTTTAGTCGAGAAAATTTCTTATATCGTAAAATTTTTAAGAAATAGTATCTTTTTAATATTTATTTATTAAAATAATGACTTTATATGGCAGGGGTGGCCAAACTTATGGGATCCGGGGTCTACTCCACATTTAAAAAATCGAAGGCGATCTACCAATGGCAGAGCTAAATTAACGTACATATTTAATTTCGGTAACAAGAAAAAATAGTAAATTATGTAATTTAAAAAATAAAAAAAAACTTACTATCAATATTTACAAAACAAAAATTTACTGATGAAAATAATCAAAGTATTCATACATCAAAAAGTGACCATCCTATTCTCTTCGTTTAGTTGAAATGTGGCACTGTATATCTGCGACAAGTTTATCATATTGTGGCTGGTACGAGCTTATTGCAATCCATAAACATGAAATTAAATGTTCATCTGTTAAATGCGCCAAAGTTTGTTTTTTATTCATGGTTGAAAAAGCAGATTCTCAAAGATATCTTGATCCAAAGTATGATTTGAAATACATAATCAATTTGTAAATATTTGGAAACATTTCCTCAGAAATTAATTTCCAAAAATCAGTATCACTAAATATGCTCTCGATTTAAGAAATATATTGCATCTTAATTTAATAATTTCTTCCTCGACCTTGACTCATGTGATACCTATTAAATGTCCTATTTTTTCAGATACGCTGTCCATCAATGTTGACATTTTCATAGTGACATCATTGTGACAATGTCCATCAATTTTGATATTTCCATTAAATGGAAATATTATAAAATTTATTTATTTCAAGCTAATTAGGTCAGTGAATCTTCTTTCAAATTCTTCAAACAAAATAAGTATTAAGTGAAATCTTCGAAGTCTCGGTTTGGATTATGGATGCACTCTTCCTCCATGTTTTTAAAGTTTCTCAATTCATGTTTTCTTAATTGAGATACATACCTTTCCATAGTTTCTTTGAATGTTTTAATCGCGCTCATCATGTCCGTTTTATGTTTTATATCCTAAACCTTTAATCATAAATCTTTAAATCGTAAATCTTTGCAAAGTTTATTTTGGGTTTTAAAGCGTAGGCTGTAGTAAATTTTTATTTTAAATAATTCATTGATTCTATGTCATAAATTAATAATAAGTCATAAATTAAATTGTTAATATCCGAGGTCATTATCGGGATGGTCGTGTGGACTACTTAAAATGTCTTCGTGGTCTACCAGTCGACCGCGGTCGACGTCTTGGACACCCTTGTCATATGGTGTAACAGTAAATAGTGTTGATTTTTTTTTTCAATATAATGTTTCATTAAAAATAAATAACACATGTATAATATTCTTGGCTACACACTTATGAGACAATCATGTTATACTATTGCCTTAAGATGATACTTCTGTTTTATTATCAACATTTGAAGTGTATGTAAAAAGAAATTAAAGTAATAACGAAATAAATTTCAATATGCAGAGAGTAAACTTATTAGTAAATTTTTTCTTAATGCACAAAAAAAAAACGCAAATTAAATGAGTTTTAGTCATTAAGGTAAATGTTATTTATTATGGACGTCACAACGATTTTACTATAACAGCCATGAGCTCTTTCACTGGAAATTAAATAATTTCCATTTACGAATTTTATTTGTTTATTTCAGTCATAACTAGTCGATAAAAAAATGCCATCAAAAACAATAAAAACTGAATTAAATTAACTAAAATGTAAGAAATAATTAGCATAAGCAGGAAAATTATTAAAATTTAAGTTAGAAAAGAAGGCAAGTTTGTTAGTAATTTAAAAGTACATATGGATTTAAAATTTTTGTGTAATAAAATCGCCTAATTCAATTAGCTTAGGAACTAAAATTAAAAATAATAATGTATAAACTCGCATTTTATTTCTAAAGCAACAAATTTATAGATTATAAAATTTTAAAGTTGAATCTTGGCGAAAAAATAATCAGTATTTTAGATATTTGGCGTAAAACTCAGGCTGAGTTTTAGTTTTCAAAGAAAAGTCTCCAAGGAATGGGGTTTGAGTGATTAAGACCGATCAATCAAACCACCGATTAGGGGGAAAGCAAAAATAAGTGGTTTCTACCATGTGAAAATATACGTCGCGGCCGCTTTCCGTGAAAACTCTGCGACGTATCTCTGCCGTCGCAGGCCGCTTTCGAGCAGGAATATTTCGACGTATTCCTGCCGTCATGAGCCGCTTTTCAACCAGTTTATTGCGACGTAACAGATACGTCGCGGACGCTGAGTCGGTTAAAGAAAAGTGAGGATGAGAACTAGAATTATAATTTTTATTTATACTTCAGAGATAAAAACTATTTAATACCTTGATTGTTGTGAAAATAATAATGAAATTGAAACAAAAATTAAAGTTACAGTATATTACTTTTCAACATATTTCATCGAATATTTACGAAATTTAATAATTTGCCACGTTCAACGTACATTGTTCAGCATTATCATTTGTAAGCATTTATAATGTAATATTTGAGTAAAAATGCGTTTGATATAGATGTTCATTAGATGAAATTAACAATTAGATTCTATTGTTTCGACATAGCACTTAAGACAGATTAGTATTTGGAGAATCTTACAAAGCACTTTTAAAAGATGCACCTAATATTATCTTCCAAGGAATTTCATAGATAACGGGTAACATTCAAGAGTCGATTAGAAAGAAATCCGGAAAATTTTCAAGCACACATCATTGATGTAAATATGCCGAAGACGAATTATTTTTCCACTTCTCATTATAAACAGTGTGGATAGGATCAAATACCATTTTGAACACTTAAACAATTTTTCTGAAGATTTTTTATAAGTTTAGTTGGTTTATGAACCTACAAACACTTTTGCGCGAGAAAGCTGATTCAACAAGGACTTACTGTTTATATATAAATTAAATTCTGAATTATTACTAATGTTCGCACCCAATGTGATATTCGAGCTCACTGAATGGTCAACTGCAGTCCAGTAAGCAAATATGAAGCGATTAGCTCTCCCTGTGCATTCAGAATTGAAATTCAACACCTTTCTATTGTTGAGCAAAGTGCGTGAGATTGAACCCAGTTTGTATTCCTTTGATATCTTGTAATAATTTCTGTATTCGCCAAAAGATAGAACTGCATAAAGCTTTTTAAAGTGAGAACTGATTTTTGTGTGTTCATCATTAAAAATTCCAAAAATAAACTACAATAAGAAGCTAAATATATGATGATCTTATCAAAAACATTTATATAAGAATTTTTAATGTAATATCTTGACAATATTTAAATAAAATTTAATGTTCAAGTTGAAAAAAAGTAATTTTTTCATCTTAGTTGATAAACATTGATAGCGAATAATATAACACTTTGATATTTGTGCTCAGATAAATTTCTGTTAATATTTTAATGTAATTTAACAAATATAAATGAATTAATCACATAAGTTGTGAAAATGCCGTTCTATGTTTTCAAATATTAACAATATGTGTAAAATAGTTTTAAATGAAGGATATAAAAAAAAATGCTTTATTTTATTAAATTCTTACAAAATGAAATCGAAAGTAGAAATTACTTTATTGAGGATATTTTTAGAACGTGTTTAAATCAGAAAATTTATATATTTTGTTAATATTCAGAATATAAGAACAATAAAAATTTTAATTATATTTAAAAAAAATTCAGAAATCTTTGTAATATCTAGTACATATTTTATTTTCCTAATTCGTAGATTTTTTTTAAAGTAACATGAGAATTATGATTATCACTTAGAGAGAAAACTCATTTATTAATGAATGTGCTTGAAGATATTAACAAATATACATTTTAGATACAGATAACAAAAGTTTAAAACGTAAAAATTTATTTCTTCAAAATAATGTATCATCATTTTGTATTTATCATTTCCCTTGTGTCAAATAAATGGTTAAAAATATTAACTATCAAAATTGTAAGTACGAATATAGGTGTTTTTAACAAAATAAAATATTTGCAATCGTCTTACTTTTGATCTATCATTACCTGTACATGTTCAAAGTATATAATAAATTAATCAGTGATATATTTACTACGAATTTGAATAATTTTGATTTTAAAATTTTTAAACTACAATGTAATTTAAAAATGGAATATTTATTTAAACATTAGATATTTGATTTGGTTTAATATTTTTATCATTTTAAGAATAGATATCTACAACAGAATTGGGCATTAAGGTGCCACCGATTGACAGGAGAGAGCCACAAAGATAATGTCTGATGATCGCCGATGCCAACTTTTCTGATTCGCATACCTAAAAATGTAATTGTTTCACTACCATTTGTCATTGTAAGCGATCGAGACAAAAAATAAAAAAGCTTGTGTAAAATACTGTGCCAAACTCTGCTCTTATAAAGAATTCACACCTTGAACTGGGCTCCAAACTTCTGTAAACATCTAAGCTAAAAAGTGTTGAGTTGCTTAGATTGTCCCTCTACTGAGACTGAAGCCTCTGTAGCTTGGTTGATTATAACAACCTTGTCGTTACTGGAAGGTAGTCAGTTCGAATCCCAGCTTAACCAAACATCCATTGTTGTCGCAGATGAAATGATACTTCTGTGGGTGGAAGGTCAAATATACAGGGGGTCTTCTGCTTGATTCCTACTTTTAAATTACAAAAGCTCCTATCGAGCTACTTCCACCTAACTGGTAGAGCCCAACTAAGAGCTAGGTACAGGGAAACATGCTGGTGCAATAATTCTATAGTCACTTTTCATACTGGGCTAATTCAACTTTCAATGTTGATTCCGAACCACTAGAAACAATCATGTTCGAGGTAGAAACACAGGTTTTGATTGAGAATCAACTTTAAAAATATCAAGTACGCGAACTGTCAAAATAACGATGCTGATTATTTAGCTTCTAGCTTAATTAAACGAGTGAGAAACATTGAGAACCATAATCAGAAGGTATCCATTTTTATTCAAAATATTTAAAAGAAATGCTTATTGTATAATATTAATTAAGCAAAATAATTAGTTAAAATACTCTGTTAAAGCTATATAAATATGTAAAATAAAATGAAAAAACTCGTTTTAATAAATAAACGAAATAAATTAAATTTGAGATATTATATATATATATATATATATATATATATATAATATTGCTTAGATTTAGGCTTACCATGTGCTCATGTTAGGCTCATTTCTTGCTTTGGTGTTTTTTAAATTTAAATTTTGTTTGTTCGAAAATAGCAATTTTACTGCACACGAGAATAAATTAGACTGGGAGTTAAAGTTTAAAGTACTACCTAACTACTTCAAGCTTCCAAGCTCGAATAGAAAATCAAACCCATGAACTTTTGAATTGAAAGACAGAGTGCTAATCATTCTATATAGTCGGATTACTTTCTGTAGGAATTTTATTTTTAGATATTATTAAACCACGTGAAATAAGTATTGCAGTGATAGCTTTCGTATGCACATCAACTGAGTGTGAGTTTGAAAATTTTCAGGATTTCTAATGTGACAAGAAAATACATTTCTCTATGCATGAAAAGTCTTCCTGGAAGACAATGTGCATTGGATGTTCAAAAAGAACCTAACAACAATCACTATAAACTTGGATGTCACTGACACGATGCCGAATTCAAGATGTACAACCTTTTTATATTCAGAAAGCTGTTGATGAAAAACTCTAATTTATTAATTAGTTACTTAGTTTTCCTTTGCAGGACACGCATTCCAAGAGTTTCTGAGAATCTTATCAACTTTAATGCTAAGAGTCTAAGACAAGAATATTCTGTGATCACAGGATAAAGGAAGAATCTTATCTCTCATCACATTCATTAAAAGGCACTTCCACAGACAACTGTGATGAGTCTTTTATCAGTAGTCTGTTTTCCTTCCATCTCTACAGGTAATCACGTGTTGCAAACAGGACAATTACCGTAATGGACTTGGAGTAAGCCATCTATTATTAATGACTGTTTTAGTAGTAAGATAAATAATAAGAGAGCTTTTCATTTTTTTTACAATATACCTACTTCACATAACATCATTGGTAAAATGTATTTTATTAAAAGCATACAATAAATATAAAACGAATTTGAATAACAAAATAATGAAATTAATGTTTCAAGTTGAATAATATTAGCTTATGCAATTTTGTAATTTCTTATTCTATAAATATTTTCCCTACATCCAAGAATAACATAATTGTTCACAGAGTTAATGACTCACATTGTTTGAATACATCTAATTATTATTATAATAATTGAATATATTATAATTATTGAATATATATTTACAAATATAAATTAAAATTTTGATTTGAGAAAAATTAGGATATATGAATAATGTTGACAAATATTTGTCTTTGAATTTTTCAAATATTAAGAGTTTAGGTGTTTTGACCTTTATAATGATGTTCAAAATGATAAAATCGGAAATGGGTAAAGACTTATTACTCGCTTAGCAGTCATATTTTTTGCGCGAGGGCTCTTGCTTGAACGATACCTACAAATTAAAGTGATTTTTAATTGCTAAATGCATCTATGGCTTAAAGTAGGATTTGAACTCTCAAACTATAGAACCAAAGACCAGATGTCTAACCATTATTCTGTCAGGTCAATGATAGTACACAATAAAAATACTAAAAACCATGCTATAACTATCAAATAAGTTTTTTCAATATTTGAATACGAGATCAATCAGTAATCTAACATATAGTATCCATATACTTTTTTATTAATAAATAAAAACTAGAACTTTAACAATATACTCCTTATCAATCATTGATAGTTATTTTTAGAAATATTTTTACTATACTATAAAACATTAGATGAATTAAAATTTGTTGCAAATAAAAAATTTAATCTAGAAAATATTCATATGCAATTGATGATATAATTAATATGAATAGTTAGACTGAAACAAAAATTCAACATTTATATTAAATATCAGACTTAATTTGACTCAATAAAAAATATTAACAATTCATGGAAAAACTAGATCGTAGATGATTTTATTAGTCAATGGAATATTATATCCATAGTTATTATCGATATTAATTCAAAACAAATATTTACTAGAATTAAATTTTGAGTTTTAAATTATGATATAACCCATAGAATTTTAATTATTCTTGGCATTTATCCTGTGCAGTTGAAAATGAAATAAGAATAGGAATGCAAATTAATATATAGCCGAATTGGAATATTTTTTGTAGCAGTCGTTATAAAAGCAGGTCAACTACTCATTTTAATCAGTCTTAACTCGCACAATAGTAGGTAATACAAATGGAAATGTTGAAGGGTGTTATTTGCTTTACGTCTTTAAAAAGCAGGCTTATCAGCAGCTGCATCAAGTCCCCGAATATATAAAGCGTTTAGAGATAGTGATGTGAGTGAGCAAGGCGTTGCTTTCAAATATTCAGGTCGAAGATTCAGGCCAATGAAACAAACTTGAGACAAGCATTCTGATTTTGTTCCACAACTTCCCGAGTTTTACAGCAATGGGATTGTACATTTGGCGACATCCCGGTAGAAAGGGCTGAATGTCGATGGAGAGTAATTCGAGAACAAACAATCAGCTATATTTTTCGCAAATTATTTTACTTTTGACTATTAAAAATGGCAAGAACTTTATTGGTTACCGTATAGAAGTACGAAACAAGGACCAGAAAATAATGATTTATGAATAAATAGAAGTTATATGCATATGCACTTTAATTAAAAGAAAACTTTATTACAGTGGTGGAATTTCAATAGAGCAACTTTTTTCCAGATTTTCAATTTTATTGTATATATATATATATATATATATATATATATATATAATATAATATAATATAATAATATAAACAATTACTTTGATAGAAATAAAAGAACAAATTGGGGGTAACAATAATTCCCTGACACGTTTATAATTTAATACTTATAATAAATAACAATATCACAATCTAACTTATAATAAAAATAACTTGCATATATTATCCTTTTTAATAAAATACATTAAGAAATTTAAAAAATATGATTAAAAATTAGTTCTTTTATTTACTAATTTATGTTTTTATTTAAATGTAATTCTCTTACGAATTGTTAAGCATTATAAACCATAAAATTATTTCTTTACTAATTTTATCAGGTAATCAATGGTTTTAGTTGTAACTGTCTAGTGCTTCATTTCTTTATTAATTAATTTGAGAGACTCTTTATCAATAACAAAATTTTATTCTAGAAATAATTAACTTAAAATATTTTTCTCAATAAAATGTCAAAAGAGAAATTTAGTTTAAAAAATATTCATTTTCCATTATAAATATTTTGACCAGTTATGCTTTAGAATTACTATAATGAATCGATTTATTTAACATCCTTACTTGCTTAACTTTTATAACGATGTTAATGAATTAATTTTTATATTTCCTTAAGTAATTGTTTATTGTCTCTTTACTGCCATTGCTGGCACACTAGAGCTAATTTACAGTTAAATAGGTGTTCAAAAATGATTTTGAATTACAAGATTGATGTGCAAAATGAGTATCGAACACACGTACAGAAGTCCAAAATGCTACAAAATTCAGTTTCCGTTTAAAGAATTTTCTAAAATTAAAAATCCCCAGATTGTTTGTTTTGTTTTTGTACACAAAATAAAATGGGACCTACAGTTAAAATATATCGAGAAATCTAAAAAATTCGAAGTCCATAGAAATTCCATGGAAATTGAACCCATTTGCTTTTGAACCGAAGGCAGAATGCCAATCATTCTGCTGCAAAAAACCTCGGGAAAATAAAACATTCTTTTTCTTGAGGTTTCTAATTTTGTAAGTAAACTAAATCTATTTCAAATATCTGATTTTTATTATATAAAATAATTGAAATACCTAATTCGCAATTCAACTTTATAACTAATATATCTCACATAATATGCAAATAAGCTTTGTTAATATTTATGTTAACAAAACCCTTAGTATTTAAAACTTTTATAAACAAAACACGTAAAAAAGATTATATAATCTTTGATAATAGATACTTTAGTAAATTAATTTTATTTACTATACAAAGTTAACCTAATTTAGAAAGCTCTAATTTAATAATTAATTTCATTTCATATATTAATTTGTTGCTTTTGTGCATTTAAATAAATGAATTAGCTAAGGTGTTATTGTATTACGAAGAAAAATGAAGCAATGCTTATAATTAAAATTTAGTGGTTACAATTAATTGTCCTGGTTAATAAGGAGAAAATTATCATAGAGTTAGTCATTTGAACCTAATTATCGGGGTAAGTTCTTTAGACAACAAATTAAAAAATTATGTGTAGCATAAAAAATAATTTTAAATGAGAAAAGAAAGTTTAAGAAACAAATATTCTTTGTTTAAAAAAATATAATACATGTGTGTAAAAATATTTCTTTATTTAGATATGCCTTACTATGATCTTTTTTTATTTTTTAAAATAAGAATGTAAATCTGGAACACAAATATATGTATATTTCTGTAATCAATATCTTAAACATAAAAGTATAGAATCACTGGAAAATTTAAAAAAAAAAAAATTTTTTTTTATATTTTTTGACAAGTTATTTCAGATAAACTTTGAATATCATATGCTATATTTCAAAGCTTTGATTTTCTTATATAAATTATTTCATTTAATGCGGTAAAACTATAATAAAACTTATTTGAACCGATTTTTTTTCTATCGAGAATTTTTATGATTATTCTTATAATTAAGAAAATCTGGGTTCCAAATTTAAAAATTTATCTCTACAAAAATTTTATTGTAGTTTAAATCATCTCATTTTAGATTTTTAAATGTATATGAATATAATAATAATTAAATTTATAATATGTAGGATTTTTGACTAATTATTCTAAGCTAAAAACAAACGGTCAGTTTACTGTGAAAATTTAGATAAAATTCGCTTTGCTTATGTATTTTAATTATATATATATTTGCCTATAAAAAATATTTAACACTCTTGGTACTTTCGATGTATTGGTAGGTTACACATTTCTTTGGCCAAAATTTCACATAATGTTCTACTGTAACGTGAAATGTTAGTTGTCTTCAGTTGTTCCCTCATCATATAGAACTTATTAACGAACGATATGAAATAAATTAATTTTTGCATAAAAACTGCTGCTCTTATATACATCAAAAATTAAATGTGCTTCGAAATAAAAAAAAAAATTAAAAATATGTATTGTCGACTGAGACTTCGGTAGTCTAGAGTAATGTACGTCTTACTTAAAAGTACGCCTTACTTAAAAGTAAGAATTAATATAAAAAATATAAATAATAAAAGTAAGAATTAAGAGTAATGTACGCCTTACTTAAAAGTGATCTTTTTGTAAAATAATTGATATTTTGTGATACCAAAAAAGATAAGAGGAATATCTTATACTTATTTCTTATTCCTAAAAACATTTTTAAGAGAAAATATTGTAGGATAGGAAGATCATACATTTACACCCAAACACTTTCATAATTCTGATGTCTCTTAATTAAAAAATAACTAAATTTAATATTTGTTCAGTTAAATTTTTGATAAAAATGTATTATAAAAGAATATAATTTTTTGTTGTAATAATTTTAATAAATATGCCACTCATACATGTTACACTAGAGTAGATTACAATTAATTACAAATTTTGTATAATTTCTTAGGTACTTATTTTGCAGTTTAAAAATGATTACCAGACACTATACATGACAGAAGTATATATATATTTACACTAAATTAAATAACTGTTAAATTGAAAACCATAGCAAAAACTATTCTATTTCCATTTAGGTTAAAGTAGGAACAGATATAAACAAGATACTATATCCATGAAATATGGTTTAATTTGTACGTCATTCCTTAATTCCTTATCTTATGAGAAGGTTTTGTTTGCTGCTTTGTAATTAATTTTTGCATATGAGAACTAATTCGACTAGTACTAACAATTTGAATTCGATGCTAAGTCATTGCAAACATACACACTCAAATTAATAATTGAGTTCATCAATTTTTGAATAGATAATCAGTGCAAATTTTGTTCTTCTGATTCTTGAAATTCAAGATAATCCTCATAGGATATTAATTTAAATTCATATAATTTGGAAGTATTTAAATGATTAAATGATTCTAAGTTATTAGTATACTAAATGTGGATGCACTAAAGATACATCTGATGACAAAATGAGAAATTTTTAGAAACAAACTTTAAACACATCCAATTCAGGAACGTATGCTTCATAATAGTATGTTTCAAAAACTATGCAATAAATTAAGCATATATCTTATTCGTTTGTGTGTTTGTAGTTCAACGATCAATTTTTGGACAAGAGTGCTAATTTGATCGCAATCGTAATAATTTAAAGGTGATTACAAACAACCAAAGACGGAGATTTGAAGATTCAAAGGGGTGAACCGAAGATTAGAGTGCTAACAATTCGACTGAGACTTCGGTAGTCTAGAGTGAATCGCATTTAAAAAACACTTGCTTTTTATCATGAGCATTTCAAAAACAACGATCTGCAGTTATAGATAAAAAGAAATTGAATGCCAAAAAATTCTCGGTTGTTTCTAAGATTTAAACCTTGATACTGTTTTTAATGCAGTAAGGAAAAAAAAATTGCTGTCAAATCTCTCACACCCTAGAATTGAAATTCACTTAATATATTTTGGTTCTGTTTAGTATTCTGTCATACTGTTTGGCACATGACATATCAACTGACTGTGAAATCTATGAATTTAAATGGACTAACTCTAATAAGCATACACTTCTGAGGTAGAAATCAAACTTACGGATTGTACTGAAGGCAAATGCGCTAATCAATTGAAATTTATTTAGTTTGTGGCCAAAAGGTTATTTTTTCATAAAAGGGCTTATTTTACTAAGACCTACAATTTAAAGGGAATTCAAACTACCACAAACTACATGGGACTCGGTTCCCCGAACTATTGAACCAAAGGGGTTAGAGTTCTAATCATCCATATCGGTATCATTGCTGATATTTCAGTCAAATGTTAAGAAACTATCGAATAAAAACGTGTTCTAATGTTGGCGTGTTATTTGTAATTACAAGTGCTCAAAAGATATATTTATTCTAGGGTAAAAACAAGAATCTTTAAAAAATATAAAAAATTGTAATTAGAATATATGATAAATTATAAATAATCCATTGCGGTGTTTTATCCGCAAGACCTTTTTTTTCAAGTAAAAGAAAAAGCGTCGCATAATCCACAGCGGCGTATGATCCGCGAAAAATGTTTCTACGAATAGTTGAAAATATGTGTTGCTGATAACCTGAGTGTCACATATAAAAAATACACAATATGATTGAAAATAAAATAAGTTATAGAGAAAAAATATTTATTCTGAAAAATATGTGGTCGGATCCACCTGATCGCAAGGTGTGATAAACAGATAAAATCATGACATCGATCAAAAAGGCTAAAATCAAGTAGATTTTAGTAAATCTTATCTATTTTTAGTTTCGAATGACTTTTAAAAATGAGGTTGAACATATTTAAAAAAATATATTTGTTTTGTGATTAATTAAAGAAAAGAAATGGATTATTTTTGACAAGCGCATTGGATACATTTTTCTTTTGTAGTGCGCATACTTTTTCAGTTCACTTTACAAAGCTTGTCACATGATTTTTTGTTTTCTCCAAAGCTTTTAATTAAAAATCTGCTGTGTAACTCAAACATTTTTAATTTCATATGACGATATACGGATTTGAATAATTTGAATATTTCCAGAGCGAAAGAGTTCACGTCAAGACAAAATACGAAATGTTATCGAATTGCAACTGTAATATCTTTCCTAGGAATCGAATTAGTTCGTGAACGTAATTAGGGAAAACTGATAATAGCTGAAATAAATCAACAATGTTGTGGCGCCATCTGTTATTCATTTTATGAAATATAAATGATATTTCTTTGAAAACTTTCTTGTAAGCTTTTCTGACGCAGACAATTCACACAGGAAGTCATATACCATAACAGGATTCTCTAAGATGAAATTCTTCTTTAGCCCCATGCAGGATAGCAAATGCTCAAGTGTAGTCTGGTGTTGATTGCATTTCCGGAAAACTGGTTAGGTCTTTTGATCCTGAACAGACACCATTCCAGGTATATACCACTGATTAGTCTTGTAATAGCGGTGAGAATATTTTTTTTGTCAGATTAGCCGCAGCGGCGTATAATAAGCACAACGAAATTCGGAACTTTAACACATAATCTGCGGATTATTTACAGGAAAATACATTAAATCATTTTAAAGTGTATTGATTTTATGCATAAAAATATCATTTCGACTATATTCTGTTAACACTAATAATTTAGCAGGATATGATCAAAATGACTTAGATATACAACATATAAAATGATAATTTCAAGACAATTAAAGGAAATTAGGCAATATAACTGGCAAATAATGTTGCTTTATAAATGAAATTTAATAAATGGTAGAATTATACTCATACAATCTTAAATTTCAGGTTTTATTTTAATTTAAAAAAACTAGACTTAAGGGATTGAAAATTAAATGATGCATATTAGTGGAGAATATTTATAAGACTTTTTTACTAAATTTCTTAATTTGTTGACGTTGGGAAACATTCATAAGAAAGCAAGTATTTATTTTAAAATGTCTTAGCTAGTTTAAAGGAAACATATACATTAGCAAATGGCAAATAGTATGCATTTGTGCAAAAGCAAAATAAATTTTTTTATGCAAAAATAAAATCCATACTACAATATTTTTATGGTTCCTTTTTGTCATTTTAAAATAAATTTTAAAATATAATTGGAATCAATTGTTAACTAGTTATAAGTGAGGGTTTGAACCATTAGAGACATCTGTATGTCAAATTAGAATGAAATCCCTTTACTTTTTAATTAAAGGCCAAAATGAAAACCATTTAGCTGTAAATTCAATATAAATTCTATTAAAATGAAATTATTAAATTTAACAAAATTTTTATTTCTGTCAAAATTAAAAATTTAAATTTTATATTGAAATTGAAGATTTAAATTAAAACTTAATTTTTAATTTTAATAACGAAAAAAACTAAACAACTAAATTGAATTTTAACGGAATTCACATTGCAGCTAAATGGTAGATTTCTGGTTTTCAATTTAAAAGTGTATGATTAGAATTTAACAAGGATGTCTCTAACTGTTCGAAAATCATTTATAGATGTAGGATCAAATCGAATTATATAACATGTATAATATTCCAAAAGTTATTCTTTAATTAGCAATTTCTTCAATAAGTAAATATGAACATATATTTTTTTTAATTTTCCTGGTTTGTATAAACGTATCGAAGTAGAAAAATCATTTATGAAGAAATACATCGAAAAATATGCATACAAAGAACTAGTATAAAAATATAAAATAATTTGCATACTTTTACCGTCAGAAAATACACGTTATGCTAAGTATTAACCAATAATTATTTTCATTACGATCAATAAGTAATTATTCCCAACCGTTAATTACTTTAAATAATGACCCTCGTTGATCAGTATGATAAATTTCTATATTCGTAACTGAGCCAAATACTTTTCCGAAAATTGTTGCAATTCTGTGTAATAACTTTTGAGTGTGGGTTAGAGAAAAAACTACAAAACTAATGTTTACTACAGAAATTCTCAAAACATCGTAGTTCTAGAAAATTCTAGTTCTTTTACAGGACTTTTCTGAATGAAATCTTGCGGTTTACGACGCTGAATGAAGCCCCAAATGGAGAGTGTCGCAGATATACGCAAAATGCGTGAAAGAAAAAACAAACATTCTGAATCAGCTCCCTATTTCAGGTAGCAAAAACTATATGCAAGACTTCTGATGCCATTTCTTTTAGAAAAAAGAATCTTAGTCAAAGAAGCAAAATTTATTTAAAAAAAAAAGAGTCAGACTGAGCTGTGAATTTATAGTTAGATAAGTTTCCACTATGTCTCAAGTCGAGGACTGTTACGTCATTTCTTGTATTCCAGCCAAGACTGATGTATATCTTTTTTTTCCGTTTTAATGACGTATTTATGAAAAGAAAACTGAAATTAAAATTTAATATTGCTTGTACTTACATAATGAATACAGTTATTAGGTTGTTACAACCATTGGAAATTAAAATAAATGCTAAAAAAAGCTGAAGTTACAATTTATTGACATAAAATATTTATTGTTAGCAATCAAAGTTAAAATAACTTCTTCCTTATTTTATTCAGATATATAAATGATTCTTATCTTTGGAAATAATTATAAAGTTGAAAAATTTTATCAGTAATGTTGCGGATTTCTTCAAATATATTTTGATGATTGACTGACAATGACATTGATACAACAGTAACTTATCAATCTGTAGTAAATACTTTAAATTTATATAGTTAAATTCTTTCACATAATAACACAAATGTTCAATTTAAAATCTTTATAATTTTTCCGTTCTTTGTGGTTTTTGCCTTACAAAAAATCATGACATTTTTAAGAGTTTTTGAAAAATTGCTTAAATGAATGAAATTGTAATATGATGGCATGAAAGTTGTTCATCTTAAATCACAAACGTGTTTGCCTAATTTCAAAAAATGTGCTCATAAATTGCCTTTGTATATTATTTTAACAGCAATCATTTTCTTTAAGTTTAACTAATGATAAATGTAATCCATTTTTTTAGGAACTTCTTATAAAAACTAAACTTCGAAAATATGTGTGGTCAAAGTTAATTTAAATAATTTCTTTTCAATGCCTTTTCAAAAAGTCTTTTTTTAGATACCTTTTTTAAAAGAAAGATACTCAATAAATGATTGGTAGATTTCATATTTTACTCTGTCTATTTTTGCACACGAGTGCTTAATCGACATGGATCTACAATTTAAAGTGGATTCCGAACCACTACAAACATCCAAACCCGAAGTTGGAATCGAATCCACAAATCGTTAAACAGAAGACCCAAACAATAACCAATTTTGCTATATCGAATTCAACAAAACTATGATTATTCTATGACAACTGAATAAAACTAAGATTTTGACAAGTTTCTTATAAATTTAAATGCTAACTGTGTCATCCTATTTTTATCAAATATCAAGTAACATAGTAGATTTAAAAACTCAAGCAAAAATGAAAGTAGCTTTCAAACTTTTTCTTTGTTTACATATTATTTAACACTGATGTAAAATATGTTCATGCTTTTCAAATATATATGATAATAGAATCATCTTAGTTGTTTATTTTACCGTGATTTTTGTAAGAAAATTTTTAAGAAAATTTAAAATTTTGATGTAAAATATATTCTTACTATACACATTGTTATAATTTGTTTTTAAATAAAAAATTAATTAATTCTATATTGAGTAAATATTTAAACGTATGATGCATATTATTGTGATTAAAATTGAAGATTTAATGTATACAATTTTGTGTCACATTAACTGTGATTAATAAAAGATCGATTGCTCTGCTGCCATATTTTACCCACGAGGTTTGATTTGTCTCTCTCTCTCTCAACGGTCATTTTATGCACACAAGTGCTTTATTAGACAGGGAACTACAGTTATAAGTGGATTCCGAACCACTACAAACATTCATCCCAAAGTTGGATTCGAATCCAAGAACTGTTGAACAGAAGACATGCGCGCAAACCATTCGGCTACCAGCTTGGCTCTGCTCACAAGGCTGAAATGAAATCAAGCCGTATCTTTCAAGCAGATTTATTCCGAATTATTGCAAACATTTATTCCATGGTTGGCTTTTTTAATTTATTGTTATATGGTCAATTTTTACACTCAAGGACTAATTAATAAAGGGCCAATACCTTCAGTTTAAACTGGAATCGAACTAAAGGACAAAGCCTCCGACCAAGCCATAGTAGAAATCGAACTCATGACTCATTAAACTGAAAAGTACAAACTGAACATTCAGACACAAGCTCGAGCCCATAAATTGTTGAAACGAAAGGAATAGTGATAACTATTTGGCTACCAGAATGAAAACGAAGCTGATAAATGATTATAATATGCTCTATAAAAAATCTCCAAAAATTTAAAATTTCAACATAAAAATAAGCAATGCTTTTAAAAATGGTTGTTGGCACTAATCGTTACTGTGACAATACTTGAATTATCTAAAACATTTATTTTAAAGAAAAAGTGAAAGGAATTTAATCCAAAATAATAAATGCCAAGTTTTTGTAATTTTTTTTTAACTAAGTTTAAATCCAGTTCATGGACGTTTTTTGTTTTAACAGTATGAGATCATTTTCTGAAATATATCATTGTTATGTAAGAGATAACTCCAACCGATCAAATGATGCGTGATGGCGTAGCGAAAGAAAAATGTACACAAAGTCAAACAGAGATAACTACATGGCGAAATCTCTTTTTATTCGCCCTGCACTTGCACCTATAAGTTGCAGCGCCAGAAAAAGAAAACATTCGAGAGTGCATTAAAAAAACATTCATTCTCCACCCTACAATTTGACTGCGGGGCAGAAGCTCAGAAAAGACTACCTGCTCACGCATTGTTCCATCAGTTACGGTTACGACTAAGTCTATTTTTTGTCGTCTAAGCAGATGTAGTTGCCAACATTGGCTGACTATATACCCCCCGCTGACTTGATTCGAAATTCCAAAGCTTTAGTAGAGGAAACGTAATTTCATTGTTTTGCTTTCAAAGTACTTTTTATATACGTTTCCTTATCTTTCTCTCTCTCACTTTCTTTCGGGGAGATTTTTGTTAAGATGGTTCTAAAGAAAATGCCTTAGCCAGTAAGAATTCTTTTCTCCTAGAGCATTTTATGTCTTACACAACGGGTGCTTTTCTCAAGGGGGAGATCAAAACTGTCACGTGATAATTGATAAATTGTACTTTCGTGAGACGTACCTCTTATAAATTTTCTGTTTTGATTTATTTTCTTAGAATTCAATTGGCATTTTCGAAATTTTTAAGCAGAAATAGAAATTATTATAAAATCAATTACACTGAAAAATAATTCGGAGATTTATTAAACTTAAGGTGTTTTAACACTGATGTCAACTAATATATAAAGATGTGAATAGAAATTTTAACACATATTATAATATATAGAAGTTATATGTTTTAATTTTTAAAGTTAAATTGATAAGAAAAATTATATAGAAGAATATAACATCAAGATCACATAAATTTGTAAGATATGGAAATTTCTTGCTGCATTCATGAAAAATCTTATGGAATGTATAAATGACAAATTCTAATTCTACTTATATAAAAATTTAAATTAGAAATGCATAAGAAAATTCTAATATTTTTAAATTAGTAAATCTGAAGTAACAATTGTTAAAAAAATATATTTAGGATAAGGGCAAAAAGTATATGATAAATGCATTAGAGAACAAATTTATATTTCATAAATATAATTCGTAAACCCGTTAATTTATCAATGTTTTCAGATCTAATTTAGTCAAATTTATAGTAAACAGTGTTTGGAATATGTATGAGAAGAATTGTTTCCTGTGTAACAGTTCATCTATGAAGGTGACGTAAATGATTCAGTCTCTCAACGGCCATCATTTTGCAAGCAAAGGCTAATCAGAACGAAACCTAGCTTAACCTCTACAAGCATCCATGCCCAAGATAGGATTCAAGCCCATGAACCTGTTGATGTCAGTTTGGCCATGAGGTGAATGAGATAAGCAGTAGCTGGATACTTTAATTGTTTATTACACATATTTGAAATTTATATATATTTACAAATTTAAATATTTTCATACAAATTTATGACAAGTAATTAAACTTTACTTTTTATGTAAGTAATTTAAATTTGTCATTAAAACTTTCAATTTATTTTTTGCATACTTTCTCTCTCTGGTAATATATACTACATATCTTCCCTATATGAATGCAGTGAAATCAGAAAAAAGTCATGCGTGATTCTTGCTTTAATTTATAACAGTATGCAGAAATTAATGCTTATTAGATCATAATGCACATTTCTAATATAGTTTAGCATGCATTGAATCATGATAGGAAAGCAAGTGAGAATGCGGATAGAGCAAATTGTAGTTTCTAGGAATATTAATCCCCCCTATTTACAAATAAGTGCGTATGTGTTGAAAGGATTTTTATTCTGGAAACTAACTATTGGACATTTTTTGAAAAATATATCGAACACAAGTATATTTCAGTTAAGAGAAAGGACTGATAACTCAAAATTTTGCCATAATTTTCTCTCAACACCAAATAGTTTGGAAAATAGGAGTCATTCAAATAAAAAACTAACAAGTTTGAATATAACTTATAGCAATATCAGGAATTCGAAAAAAATACAGGAACGTGTATTAAAAGATTTATCGCACTCATTCCAAATAGTATGATCACCATGACAATTTTATAGCGCTTTGCACGAATACTCATCAGTCTTAATGATATTGTCATGATTATTGTTGTAGTTTTCCAAAGAATTATTGATGCTGCTGTATGGTATTCATAGGTTTAGTTTAATAATAGCTCCATGGACTCATACACATGGGCTAATTCGACGGGGAATACACATTTCAAACTGTAACAAACATCTTTAATCAAGATGGATTAGTTCGTTAATGCGTCATTTTACATTTTTTGCTCACTAGGCTAATTCGACTAAGATATCTAAACTAAAATGGATTTTGCAACACTACAAACATCCTAATATGAGTATCGAATGAACTTTTAAACTAAATGACAGAGTTAATTGTTCAATTGCCAGATCGAGTATCCATGATCATTTTAATTTGGTTTGTTTTCTTCATTTACGGTCTTTTTTTTTTTTGCAACTGAGGACGAATTTAAGATCCACAATATAGTGTGGATCCCTAACACTAAAAACATTCAAATAAATCGAACTTCTGAACATAAGAGTTATTGGATAATAGACTGAAACTATCAGATTATACTTGCAGTTTTAATTTAAGCTAATAATTGCACTACCATGAAGCATATGGGAAAGAGGTAAGAAGTAAATTTAATAAATTAATGAAATTATGATCTTCTTACATACTATTTCGATGTCTATTATAAGTGATCTTGGCATTACAGAAGTTGTCTAATGTATTGAAAATCTCTTAATTTATTTTACGTTTCTTGCATGCGATGTCAACTTTAATACTAACAATGTCCAGTTTGATTTCTCTGTCACTCAATATTTCTGTGTCCTATTAAAAGTTGAACAGGATCTTTAAGCAAACAGTGAACATTTGGAAGCAAAATCTATCTCTTCAGAAACCCATGCACGTAATTATTTTCCAACCATTACTTTTGCTTGTTTTGTGTGGAGGTTAACTTTTGATTTTTTATCGTGCAGTGGACAGCATAACAGCTGAAAATAAGATATTTGAATGTGATTGCTTTTTTGCCTTCTCGGAGGCCTTTTTTATAGAGTTGGAGACAGACAAATGAAGCTAAGAATACTTTAAAAACTCCTAATTACTCATTTTGGCAGGCGTACACGCAGAAAGCAGAAAAGCAATGCTTATTTCTTGTTATTCAATATAAGACGATATTGAAATCGAAACTTTAAATTCCAAAAAATGCAGTCCAATCACCAGGTTAAGTTGAGCGTGGCTTTAATGTAGACCAAGACTACACATGGGTAACAGACACTTGATATTTAGAATTTTAGCTTTCCTTATTAAAATGAATTGTTTCACTCAAAAACTGAATTCCGAATTCAAATTTCTCATAAAAATTTTAAAAAAAGAATTAAAGTATTTGGATACTTTAGCTAAATCAATTTGAAATAAAAGAGCTTTGATTTAAAAGAAGTAATTAAAGTAATATGACTCAGAAAGTATTTCACGAGTATTTTATTTGAACAAAAAACATTTTGAATAGAAATGTTATAGGTGATATTACCATTGTATTTAATCACAGTTTAAGATTCAAGTTTTCAATATGAACAAATGGAGAAAAATGGACAATACATCTACCTAATACCTGTCAAGGGCAGTCTTATCTGATTAATCTAGATTTTCTCCTTTTCAATATAGTTGAATAAAGTATTGAAAAATTTTCACAGTATTGAAAAGTTTTCATAAAATGCTCACAATTGATCTTTCAAGCAATATTTTTGGAACAGCTGGTTCTAATATAGGTTCATTACATTAGATAGAAATATATTCTGAGATACGAAAATTTATTTTTCTTAAATCAATTTACGCTTAAAAAAACGAATTTCATATTTCTTATATTATGTGGTTTGGTCTGTTTTTCAATCTTCGATGACATTTTGCACGCGAAAATAAATTTACTGAAGTACATAGTTTTAAAGTGGATACATTGGACCACAACAAACATCCACACCCGAGGTAGGAATGAAATACATGAATTATTAAATAGAAGCTTAGAGCAATAAAAATTCAGGTTTCAGTTTGCCATTATAAAATGGGAATCGAAACAACGCTGCGAGATGAAAACAAAGGTTTAAATATAGAGGGAACACTAAAAGCAAATTTCTATTTTTATTTAAAAAGCAATCCAATTCACCAAGAATATTTCTATTGCATAAACAAAATAAATTGCATCAATAATTGATGAAAAAAAGCATATTTCATCAATAATTTTCTTATAAATAAATTCTATATTAGTATCTTAAATAAATTTTAAAAAATACACAATTTGAACAAATAAAAATTAATATTCCATCACTTATGATTTACAATGAAAGTTGCTTAAGAATTCAAGCAATTTATGATTTCAGATGAAAATCATACGATACAAGAGTTAAAATCTATTAAGCAAATGTTTAGTAAAGCGGGATTCAACCCTGAATTAAAAGCCCAAACACTGATCATTTAGTTCGCACTTCGGCTAGTTGAATGTCTCTCACAGTTTTACAAGGGAAATTTGTGTTTAAATACCGTTCTCTGAAGTAAGTCATTACTGACCTCGGTGGCCTGGTTGGTTAGAGTGCTGTTCTCGTTACTGGAAGATAGTGATTTTGAATACCTGCTTATCTGAAGATTAACTAATGGTGACTGAGGCATGTAAAATAAGTCGTGATTGCAATGTTCTGTGTTCCCATAACATACATATAGGTTTAATAGATTTATAAAAATTTTAACTACCACAACGTTAATATTACCCAAGGCATTCCTTTCTTAAACTGTAAAATATTCATACACTTATCATTCTGCGCATAGATTTATCTTTAGCTGTTTTTTTGTTGGATTTTACCACCTACCAGAAGTCAATTTTTCTTAGATAGCTTGCTAAATTAACTGTCTAATCTTTCAGAAAGGAGTACATGTTTCAAAAGACTTGTGAGCCTAATTATTTTCCTTTTTTTTATCTCTTCTTAAGCGAAATAATAAATAGCAGTCTTCCATTAACGAATTATATAATATATATTCAGATATTATGATCAAGTGCATTTTTTAGGTTTTTCCATAAATGTAGCAAATGAGACATAACTATAGTTTTATTGTTACATGCTAGATACATCATTACTAAAATTATTCAGTTATTAATCTTTTTATAAAAAAAATCAAAATTTTATAAACGTAGTCACATTTTGTAAGCATTTTATATACATTACATTTTTTATTCTCATTTCCTATATACTTTTCTTTTTTTAGGGGCAAGAATTTTTATCTAAAATTTACTACTTTTGAGATAAAAACGAAATTTAAAATAAGTCTTCTTTATCAGTTTTCGAGATGAATATTATATTGTGCTTTGTCTTTACCTCCCTCATTTCTTGACAAAATTGATGGGTTAGTTTGTCAAAGTAAAGTCACTTTTTGCTCATGAAGTTTTGTGCATTTTTGTTTGTCTATGGTCAGTGTTTTTTGCATTTAAATATGGTAGAGGATCTTAAATCGACAAAATCATAAACCTAGAATGGGTAAATAGGATTATTTGCTAGTAGCTAAATTGCCATTTTCTTTCGACATGAATGGTGATTAGACCAGGGCTTAAGTTTTAAATCCTTTTATATTACAAATATCTATCTATCTTCCCTATTACAAATATTCAAACTTGAGATAGAAATCAAGACCTTGAAAGTTTTTACTGCAAACTAAACTTAGCTAAATAATAGCTCAGTAGCGATCCATGATCCCTCAGTCAGGAGAGCGTTGTTCTCGTGACCCAAAGAAAGTAAGTTCGATCCTGGGACCGGCTTTGGTCTACTGTGTTCACTAGTGGTGACTAGAGAACTTTAAACATGTCGAGGTAGCAAAGTCTTCCAATTTCCCAATCTAAATCAATACCTCTGAGAGTGGTATACCAAGGTCTAGAGACTTCTACTTTGTCTCTGCTTTGAAAAATAGAAGTTCCATCACTAACTAGTAATGGTGCCACCTAGTGTTATCTATATGAAGAGAAATGAACTCTTTAGACTTGACAAGTATCTGTAATTTCGTTCTGGAACCGCAAATGTCAGGATTGGATTTGAGGTTAGTACAAAATGCTAAATAAATTGTAGCAGAGTTGCCTTACTTCCTAAATACTTTGTATCTAGGAAAAGGGGGGAAACCCGCTCAATCATACCTTATAGAATGCTCTAATAGCCTTTTTAGTCAATAAATTAATATTTTTTGTAGAAAAATAAACAATATTTATAAAACTTATATTAATTTATCAAAGAGAGCTGAAAGGCTTACAATTCAAACGAGGGAATTTTCAATTTCACATATTATTAATACAGAACTTCAGTTGCTTTACGCTGCTTTTCTTTAAGATCAGCTAAATGAAGCATTATTTCCCATTATCAGTAATTCGGAGGGTGAGTATACTCTCTCACTGTATTACTGGGAGATCCGTGGATTAGGGACGTGTCAACGCTAATTTGTGAGACCAAAGTCCATCCGATAGTGTGCGTGGTTGTGGAGAGGAGAATGCCAGCTCAAGTCTGATCTCGTTACCTGACCGTGATTTAAAATTTCGAGGTATTTGGTGGTGGGCAAATATTTCAAATCTGTTTTATTTAAGGTGCAGCCCGGGACTCACCAGCACTGCTATATATCTAGAATATCATAAATACTCAGAATATATTAAAGAAAATTTCACAAGTTTTATAATTAGCATATTATGTTTCAAAAATATGCCATACTCAAGAAGACCGATTTGTTAGGACGACCCCAAATATTCTAATTTTAATACTTAATATCTCTTTCGTAAAGCTATTGACAAATTTAGCTTGAATGACTATTACTAAGTTTATTGAAAGTTAGTTTACTGATTTATTTTCATACAAATTTATTCAAATTAAATATATTAATTTGAGTAAACTTTACATGCTGCAATACATTTTCAAAAGCTATCTGTTGATCTGAATTTATAGACAAACGAATCAATGATTTAACAATGTTACTAGAACTCTCCCCCTTTTTTTTTAGCTTCAAATCTGTTTTAAATTTTTCTTATAAAAGTTCTAGATACATAACATATCAATGAAATGAAACGACATTGCAGGAAAACTAACGATATGCGTTTATTACGAATACTTTTATAACTACTGGCAATATATTGAAGCTACATTTATTGTCTAAACTTGGTTAAAATTATGATTTAATGTAGACGTCTCCCCTAATCCATATGGAAGATTTTAATCTTGGTGATTTTATTTGCGATTCTTTAGTTCCCCTGCTTTCAATTTTTTAAACTGCAATTAAATGAGACAAAACCGTAATTTTCTATTGAGTTTTTATTTGAAAAGTCTAGTATTTTCACCTTCAAGAAGTACTTCGCTAAAACTCTATTTCAATTAACCCTTTTCATTTTATTCTGAATACTTTTAAAAGTAATGGTAATGACTTTTTCTAACTTCTTGAATATTCTATCAGTTAGTATTGTTCCATCAGATATAGTTTCTATTTTTTATTGATTTTTTTCAAATTTTCCTTGGTGTTCTTAAATGTCTTGAATACATTATTCTTAAGTTAGAAATCTTTATATCAGTTTAAATTTTGCTGGCAAATTATGCTTGTAATTGCGTATATTTTTTCATATAACTATAAACAACTTTTGAAACTTTTTCTTTTATTTTTACTTGTTTTCGTTTAGGCATTTAAATGTTTATATAAATCCAATTTTTAATTTTTATATAATATGCTGTTTATGAACTCTCTCTCTCTCTCTCTCTCTCTTATATATATATAAATACGATAATTCAAAAGTTTGGTGAAATGTTCATTGCAAACAATGAAACCACACTAAAACAATTATATGAAAATTACTCTATATTCAAATGATATGAGATTAATTATTAATAAATTAAAACTATTAATTCTGTCTTTTGACTGGGAAATTGTCCTGGATCTAACATGAGTGCATTTATGAATTATATCTTGGGATTGGAGAAATAAAAAACAGAGTTTGAGACCAATAGAATTAATCAGCTTTGATTTGTTTGCTCAAAACTATCAAAAAAAGTTCCGTTTTCTCTTGAATTTGTAACATTTATTTTTAGTACATTTTAATTGGGTGTATTGTGTGACAAGTTGTCAGGCACATTTTAAAACTCTATTATTCTCAAAGTATAAATTTAAATTAATGACAATGCTCAACTGATTCAAAAAGTTTTACTTGTTTACCTTGTTAAAAAGTTTACATTGTTAATGAATATTAAAATGTGTATAATTTGCTTTATTTAGAATATCAGTATGATAAACGATTTAAAGCCAAATGAAATCAGAAATATAGGGTTTTTCAAAAATGTTTTTAAATCTCAAGAAACAAATGTTTTGCTGTATTATGAGGTAATCTAACTAATAAATCCACTTGCTTGTAAGAAAATCAATGAAAAGAATAATGAAAATGCATTCAAACTAGAGAAAAAGAAATATTCTAGAATTAATAACTCTGGATATTATCACCCATAGAAAATTTTAAACAGAAAATATGACTTATTCTTTGAATATTTAGGTTTGTTTATATTTTTATTAATTTATGAATTATTAAACAAATTAATTGGTTAAGAATTTTTAAAAAAAATTTTGTAATATATTTATTATGAAACTCTTATAGAATAGGGTATGTATGAATTTTAATCATGTTATTGATCATCAAAACAATTGTTATTACTGTGTTAATTTCACACCAACTATGAAGCAGGGAAGGAATATGGAAAAGAAATATCGATTTTGCAATGCCAAAATCTTTTAATCATTTTCTAAACGAGTGACGGTAAATTTTATAGATTAAAGCAAATTTTAATCTTAATGAGTTAAGTTGTCTATTGCACTAAATAATTGCTTACTTATAATTATGTTCGCATAAGCGATTTAATCAATTTTATAATGTTTAGATTTTCGTGCTTATTTCACAGGAAACAGTTTGGAATAAAAATTTTGCATAATAGATGATTTTTGTTGAGTTGCAATCACTCTTAGGACACGAATGCTAAATGAACAAACAGCTTAATGAGGATTCGGGATGATTATTTGCATCCGTGTTTGAGATAATAATGGAACCCATAAACATTTGAGCTGAAAGTCAGAGCGTTATCACTTATTAACTACATTGACTACAAAAAGGTGGCTCACGCAGGAATATTTAGTGGTTTTGGAGAATTATCTAAAGTTTGTATAGGTAAACTAATATTTCAAATAAGTAATGGCACAGAATGTTTTCAAATACAAAACCAATCCTTTTAAATAAAATATAACGGACATTTTTTGCCAATTAACTGTGTGGGGAAAAATGTCCATTTAATGTGTTTTTTTTGTTCAAAGAATACGCTTTGCGCTTAAAAAAAAATGCCTAAACATAATCTTAAAAACTCTTTCTATGCATACAATCTTAATACTTTACTTCAGTTTTTATCCCTAACATAAAAATTTCAAGCTTTAAATCAATTGAACCTGTATACTTGTGTAATATTGTTTATAGAGTATTTTTCCATAGAACAAAACATCTTGATGTATAAGTTTTTTCCTCTTTTCTTAGCTTATAAAATTCAAAACTCAGTTTTTATTTGTCACTTTTAATTTGACAAAACTTTTGAATTTTGATTTAGAGAAATTTTTGTTTCCCTGAACAAATTAGACGTTTGTTCAGAGAAACAAAAATTTCTTGAAACTTGAAACGAATTTATTAAACCATTCACTAAAATAAAGATTAAAATGTTTGAGCTAATAAGATAAGTCTCAAGATAAAACAAAGTACATAGTATATTTAAATATTTTAATTTTTATATTTGTCTTTTCAATTCTGTTATGTCAAGCTCTTTTCCAGCAGTGAAAAGCGAATATTTCTTATTTCTTTAAAATCTCATTTATTTTCTCTGCCGCGTTACCGTCACTTTAATTGAATTAGCTCTCATGTGTAAAAGTCCAATTTAACGTGCATTTTGAAAGTCTGTGAATATCCACACATGAGTTGAGGTGAGAGTCGAACACATTAAATGTGGATGCCAGGTCGACCATCACATTTCAACAGAAAGTAATTTTTGTGACTCAATAAGATTACCCCTTATCGAATTTTTGTATTTGGTAGATGGATTTTTATGTACATATTATCATTTCCTATTTCAATGAATGTTATTACACACATTTCCTTAAAATCTTTAGATTTTTATCAATAAACTCCAAAAACAAAAGTAACCGTATATTTTTCAATTGATGAATAGACTACTGCATGTTAACTCTCTGTGATTAATTTTTGCAGAATTTTCTCTACTTCAATATTTCTAAATTTTCAGGCAATCCTAGTTTTATTTATGAATTCCTAATCAAAAATTACTTATACCTATTTCTAAAATTTTTCCTTTTAAGATTTTCCTATTATCTTTCTTGTAGTTTATCACATTTTTATTGAAAATTTTTACGCTTAATCAACCTCATTAAAAAAAAATTATCAACCATAAGTCCTATTTATCTAAAACAGTATATATTTTAATTCATTAGTTTGTTATATCAGATTTTAAAATATGTAGATTATTTAAGGTGTATATATATATATATATATATATATATATATATATATTTATTTCTTAAACTTTATTTAAACATTTATTTATCAAAGTGATTATTTTTAGGAAGTATAAATAGAGAGAAATATTAAGATATTACTTTATATTTCTCTTATTTTATAGATTTATTAAATCAAATTATCCTGTATACCACATTTCTTTACATTGTACTCAAATAGTAATATACCCCTTTACATCAGCAATATATCCGTGGTTTAGTTTAACTTAAACAATTTTAAATGTTTTGGTAAAGTTATTTATTCTTGATGAAAAAATCCATGCTTCAATTAATATTTATCTTCAAATTTTATAAATGGAATTAGAAATATTATAAAATTTATGATAGCTTAAATGTTAATACCTATGAGATTTACTTTCATCATAGAAAAACATTTGTTATTTATAAAGTTAATAACGAAACAAAAAAATTAAATTTATTAATCTTTTCAAACTGGTTTAGTTTGCCGATCAATTCTAATTTTTTGCATATTCATAATTAGTCCAAAACTTCTAACTAAATTCAAGTAATTTTAAATGGCCAATCCTGATATGCAACTCTATCCCATGAAGAGATGAACTGGTTGTCAGAAAGCTACAATAAGCTGCCAGTTCGGTCCTTATATTTTTTTCATTCCCAGTTATTTAAAAGATTTAAAAAATACAGATGTGTTTCTTTAAGCTTAATGAAATATAAAAGAACATTAGAAATGGGATAATTACTTAAACAAAGTAAAAAAATACAGACATTTCTATATCGACTTTAAATATTCTGATACATTTTTGTGTTCAGTGAATCAAAATAATGAAGATATAAACAAACTTATGTCATTTACTTACTGAATAAATTCTATCTTTTTTATGGTATAAAATTTTCTCTTAGTGATTTCCTTTTCACATTTAAAAGCAATTATTCCTTTATAAGTATCATTAATGATAGACAATTTCTTTTTCCAGCGTGAATACTTTATCCTCTGTGTTAATCATTTCACAGAAGGATGGATAGGTTTCTATTCCTTGGACATCAATATTACTTGATGTCTTATAACTGGAAATTTTTCTTTATTATTGGCAAAAGATATCCTTACGCATAGATTATATTTTTCCAAGCTTGAAATGTTAGACAAGTTTCAAACATTCGTGATGAAAAGGCCAGAAATAATTATTTAACGACAAATAGTTATGAATATTACTTGAAAAAAATGTCATTTTTGATATTCTTCATAAGACAAAAAGTTCATTAATCTACTGGCAAGAGCCATGAAATTCTTAATCTAACTGCTAATGCCACTAGGTTAGATCTTTGTTATTTTATGAACTGTTAATCAAAATCTGTCAGTCTACACACCGTTTGTTTTTCAAATCAGTACACCTGAATTCAAATAATAAATAAAAGTTCTTAAATTATTAAAGTTGTATAAAAATGATTTAGAAATTTTTTTTTTAAAATTCTTAAGCTAATATAATCAGGAAAAAATCTAGTTTTAAATAATGTTAAAAAAGCAAAATTTCTGTAGCAATCTGTCAGAACAATTTATCGCAGTAAAATTTGCCAACTTAATTGTTCTACTTTCATTTAATCTGAAGATTATTCTGTAATTTAAAAATGATCGGTAATATTGTGGTATGGTATCTTCAATAAATATTTTGAAGGTGAATTAATATTATAACCTTAACTATTATGCACAACTAATAAAAAAATAAGGGCTTTTCTCTTAAAAATGTAAATTTTAGCTTAGGATTTACATATATATTTTTCAGCCCATTATATTTTTTTAAGAAATAAGATTTTTAAATTGTTTTTCCTAAAAATATTGATAAAAGGATAGTTAGTTGTAGAATATGAAATTTCGCATTAATTGAGTCACTTAAGGTTTTTTAATGTATTTTTAAAGTACATCATTTAGATAAGTCATTAAAAATAGCAACTATAAATGGTTTTAATTCATAAAAAGTGGGGAAGAGGAAAATATAAAAAGTGGGGAAAATATTATATAGATATTTTAAACACAAACCAGATTCTTAATTTCTCAAAACAGTATTCTTAAAAATCTTTGGATATTTGAGTCCAATTTTCAATCGTCTTTCATAAATTGACTGCTTTATCTAATCTAAAATCCTAAAGTTTACACGAAGATTTGATTTCACGGGGAAAAACATGTAAAATTACGTACTCTATGATTAACATTTAAAATATGATTTTGCAATTACGCAGCAAAAATGCTTATGAATTTATGCTCGACTAAACTGTTGCAAAAGCAATTTCGGCAATTAAATTCCGAGTAGGTTAATGTGTCATTATCATTTGCTTAGTAAACTTCCGTCATATCATTATTATTGAGACCGTTACATTCCAGGTCGGAAATAAAGGCGCATGCAGAAGTTACATATTTTCATTTCAGAATATTGAAGGGAAATATTGCTTATGAGATGCGCACAATAAAATTTGATGACGATAAAGACTTCTTTTACAAATAAAATACATTATAATCAAAAGCACATATTTTTATACAAATAAATACATTATGGGATAATAATTTTAATAAAAAACATTTTCACAAACTCAAAAACCAGAAAAATATTTTAATGTAAAATAATTACATAAATTAACACTTTGTGCTGAATTTTTATACTTTTGTTCATAAAAAATGAATTTTATTAAGAAATTGAATGCTTGCTGTCTATATGTACTTTTAGTATTAAATTATTATTGATTTATTAGATCAGAAAGGGTTTAAAAGGATTTGGAAGGTGATTATGTGTAAAATCAGAACTATATAAATGCAGATGCGTAAATAATTATGTATGCAAAATAAATACAGGCATACTTCTTGATTTACAACGCATGTAAAATTTCTGCATAAATTGATTATAAATATATATTTTTGTAAAACTGATTAGGTATAAGAATTATGCATTGTAAATTTATGAATAGTTTTTGATTCACATTGCATGTAAATCTGGATTGCAAATTAGATTGTGCGCAAAATCAAGTGACGTAAAATTCCAATGATGCAAACAATTGTACAAATGACTGATTGTAAATGTAAATATACTTCCTGATTTACATTTACAATCAGCCAGATAAATGTAGAACTCCTTGCATTTAAATAAAATGTCTGTAAATTTTGAATAAAAGAAAAATGGCTATAAAAACCTATTCTGAATTAATAGTGATAAAATATTTATAAAAATGAGATATACGAGTGTTCTAACTTCTAAATGAATCGTAAACCCATTACTATTTCCTTAATTTCAATACAAATGTAAATCTTTTAGTCAAACCAGTTTGTGTGTAAAATCAGATGCTTGTAAAGTGCAATGGGATTTAGAAGAATTCAGATAAAAGAAAAAATAAGGGTAAAGCTACTATAAAAACAAACAATTCTAAGCAAAACACATCATAAGCTTAAATGTAATTACTAATTTACAAAGTATGTAAATCTAAATGGTAAACTATATGCAGAAAAATACCGATTATGCAAAATAAATGAGTGATGGACTAGGAAATAATTCAGACACCTGAATAAATATTTTTAAAATTTAAACAAAGCAATTATGTAAATTAGTTTTTAAATTTTTAATGTATTTAAACTTATAAATAATTGAGTAAATATTTATAAAATGAAAATAAATAAAGCAATTACGTAAACTTTAAGTATATAAATATTTAGTAAAAACTCTAATGTATTTTCAATTCCAAATAAATGTTTATAAATAAGTTATTCAAATATGTTCAGTTCAAATAATTGAAATATACGCACAACTGAAATTTCCTTATTACAATCTAAAGTTTACACATACATTTAGTAGACATTCTACTAAAATAAATATTCTAATAATACAATAGTTTTTGTATTAATGAATATAATGGAACACAAAATTAACAGTTATTATAATCAAGTAGCATTACAATTAAAATGTCTAAATATAGATGGTGGCACAGATTATGTTTTTATTTAGTATGCAACAGTATTTAAAAAAAAAGTTTGCTTACTAAATTATTATAAATTTTGTGTTTACTTTGCATAATCCAAAAATTTTGAAACAATGTTTTGCTTTAGTTCAGTTTTTTGCTCAAGTTGTCCTATTTTAATATGTTTATTTTTTCCGAATTATGCTGTGGATTTAATTTTCAGTCCAAAGAAAGAATAGGTACTAAACTATTATCCAAAGAGTTTTTTTTATTAATCTTTACTGTCCTTTTTCTATTCAAAGGAAAATGATTTAATTAAATAATATACAATTTTTAATCTTCACGTTCGGATAATATATACTTATGTATTCTGAAAATTGTAACAAAAATAATGCGTGAAATATTTATTGATAATACAAAAAGTTAAGTTTAAAAAAATTTGCCTAGAAAAAAATATTGAAAATATTTCAGTAATTTACTGATTTCTAATTAATAACACAAAAATTACTGAATATACAAATTTTAAAAATGCATTAATTATCTCTTTTGATTTATTTAGAGTATAATCATAATTAAACAAATAAATACAAATTCTCTAAATATGAATTTTAAATTCGAAATAAATCTTGAAATAAAATCATTACTTACGCTTATTTTACGGTTATACATCATTGTTCTATACACATCCCTGTGGCTTCTCATTTTGAAGTCACTTTTATGAACTTGACAATGAAGATTATCCTTTACTCTTATTTGCTTATTTGGACTTATCCTTTAAAATATCTTGTAATACAATTTGCTTTTTCGTATCATAGAATACTGCTTTTTGATACCACACACTGAAAATATACAGGTACATTGGTCGATATATAAATGAGATTAATCATTTATCTTCTTAAATACATTAATAACCATTTTTTGTTCTCAAAAAATTGTAATTGTTGAGTAAATACAGAAACTTTTGTTTTGCGGTAAAATATTCCTTTAATTCCACAATGGGTGAATTTATTAATGCTCACATATAATGCAACTTTAAATATTTTGAAGAGATGAGATATTATGCTTTTTAAAGCACGAGAGATTATACTTTTTAACTTTATACGGAATCTTCTTAGTAAAAATAAATTCTATTTACTGTTCTGCAAAACTGACAACACCAAATAGAATATCTTAACGATCAAAAATAATGCAATGAACACATTTTGAGAAACTTTCACTGCAACTTCTGAAGCACAAAAATTCAAATATAGCACGTGGTTTAGATAAGTATCGATCAAAAACTATAATATTGAGAAGGTACACTTGGTCCACAGGAGTGAAGAATTTGCGCGAACTGATACACGAAGCGAAGAATCTGTGAATGAATCTTGCAAGATAAAGAGGAGAAATAAATTATCGCGAGAAATAAAATCGTCTGCTCTTCCCTCATCACTATTCTTGAGTTCTGAACGAACACTGAACAGTTTCGAAAGAGCGGGAGTTCTTGGCTTTGGAAAGGGAGGAGAAAAGGAACAGTAAAAAAAA
>JAPDSC010002579.1:0-21086 GCA_026290005.1 Latrodectus geometricus
AACAATATAATATTTTAAATCTATCTCTAATTAGAGTATTACAAAAATAATGCTTGTCAGTATTATAATGGAAGGTAAAAGAAGAACATGCATGATAATATAATAGCCTAAAATCACAATCAATAAACTATGACAACATAGTATCATATGATCACAGAACAAACAAATATGGCAACAATATTAGGATTCAGTAGGTAATCTATAACAATACAACATCATTAACAGAATATAACTGATTACAATATTATATTAGAAGGTTATAAGGAATAATTTATAATATGAGATGATTATGGCATAGAGATAATGTGTGGAAATATAATTGTGAAATATCATAATAAATTATACAAGATAAATAGAATTGAAGAAGATAATCTATGACATTATAATAACACAATAATATATGACATTATAATAACACAATAATATATGACATTATAATAATATAAGATAATCTATGATATTATAATAATTATAGAAACAAAGTAAGTACTGAATTGAAACAAAAGAGATTGTAAATCAGTTGGATTTAAATATTAACCCAAATTTGCTCATGAAGCACATCAAAAAAATAATTTAATCTCTATCCTATATATAGATACGATGTAGTAAATGATGGTATATTATTTTGATATGAGAGTTAGAATATTTTGCATTAGTGTAATTGATCAACGCTAATGTTGAAATCATCAAGCTCCTCTAATTTTTATTTACTATAATTAATAATTTCATATAAAACTTAAAATGATTATTTACATTAAATATGAATATATAAACTTAATGAACGATATAGCATATATTTTGTTATTTGTAAGTGAAATTTTATTTCAAATATTAGTTAAAGTTCTAGATCTTAGATGGCAAAAAAAATGAAAACTTTTTAGAGAAAAACTGTATTTGCTTCAAAATATTCTTGTCATATCTAAACACATCCTTAAAGTATCTTATTGCTTATAAATTTTATGTAAAATAATTTTTGAAAATATACTTTTTAACAAAAACTAAATACATAATTTTTTATATTCAGCAGTATTTAATAGAATATTATATTGAACGGAATAAAACTATTTACCTATGGCACTTTTTATCGAAAATAAGATTTTCATTTCCAGTTCCAAATGATTCCATAAAGTCATACTTGTTTATTATCTTCATTCAAATTTAAGAAACGTTTGCCCCAAACAAAGACTCGAAGATTTTCACTCTGATCTTCACGGTACATTAACCATAAAAGGAATCGAAAAAGATGGGGAATGGTAAAAAAAGAGGAAGAAATAATGCAGAGTGTGTGCTTTGGAAATAGAAATCAATTCCTGCTGAATAGGGAGGAAGTTCAACAAAGGCAAGACGGAATGAGAAACAATTCAAGACACGTTTTTCCTTAAACGTTTTCGATTTTCTAGGATTTGAATCATTAATTTCCTTTACCCCTGCGTTATGGAGAAGATGGAATTGAATGCCAAGACTTGGAAAGTAAGGGGAAATTAGGTTGGGGGTGGGCAGTTTTTCTGAAAGGAAAGAGGGTTTTCAATGCGAGAACGATAACCGAATGAAATACGAGGGAACGCTTGAGGCGAGGAATAGAAGAACATGCTCACCAAATGACAAAAGAAACGCTTGACTCCACTGAAAGCGTGTCTTTCTTAAGGCTCCTAAGTGTCCCCATGCATAGCTGATAAAAATAAAGTTCATTTATGATGCTTATGAATTCACGTAAAACGTGTTGATTTGGCATAAATATGTTTCTTTCAAAATAAGTGTTACGGAAATACGCGTTTGAAAAAGTTGTAATTAAAAAGGCGTTACTAATTAACTTTCAAAATGAGTGATTCAATTCGTATAGCTCGTTCAATCTAATTTAAAATTTGTTTATTCTTTGAAAGAGTTGTAATGAATTTATAAGTTAAGAAAATGTTTTGGAAACAAAAAAATTAATTTTTATAAACCTTATTATACAAAACACTGTACTTTTTATTGCAAAATGTTCTTAAAATAAGAAAGTATTTTATTTCACTAGTAGGAAATGTGCCTTATTGTACTTGCAATCTAATTACATTTTTGCTTACTTATAGAATGATTATTACATAAAAAAGTTTCAAAATACATTAATATAAATTACTTTTATAAAGCATTTTGTTTTTTTTTTTAATTATAATTTATTTCCTTTCAGTTGTAATCGTTGAATTTCTTTAATGATAATTCAGCTTTAAACATGTTTTTAAGTATGTAATTTTGAGTGATAAATTCGTAATTATATAACTTAAAAATGATATAGTTTCTTAATATTATTCAAAGGGGATTCAATTATTATGGCAGTTGTAAAGATATATTACACAGAATTCTACTAATTCTACATTATATATTAGTTACATAGAAAGTCAATAATACATTATTGCTAACACTTTCGTATAAATCTTTCATAATGTATTGTATTGTTAAGATGTATGCCTTCAGTACATATTGCAATGCAAAATAATACACTACATACAGGTTTCTATTTATAATTTACAATTTACGCATTCTTTTCTGGAAAATGATAAATGAATTATTTCTTATTGTCTCTTTATGTTCTCTCTTTAATTTATTCATAATACATTTATTTCAAAGACAAGAAGGATGAAGACACTTTTCAAACATATTCTAGAGTGTGTAATTTATAATAGAATGCGAAATTTTAATTTAATTAACTAAAAATATAAGGTTTGTATTCAATACAGACTTCATTTTCCATGTGTGAAGAAGTATATTACATACATAATACGTATGTAATTAATATACATAATACGTATGTAATAATATACATAAATAATATATATGTAAATTATTTATGTATATTACATACATAAATAATTTACATACATACGATTTTAATTTTTGATAATTAATAACTATTATACTGATCTTACCTAACATTACCTAAAGTATATTTTTAACAATGTTTATTTTGTCCAAAATGTTTGCTTATAATAATTTTCAGCATGAACATAGGATTTTCCTATAGAAATTCGCTCATTCAGAACTATTTTTTAAGTTACATAATACTATTTTTCTCGTATTTAAGAAATGTCATAATTGTTAGTAAAACTATTCTATATGCAATTTGTCTTCAATGTAAATTATTTTATTATTTTGAGTCAACGATTTGATAGACATATGAAATAATAATTTAATCTGTGAAAAAATGCATATTTTGATTATGGTGAATATTATGAATTCTTTTATCGGTTGTTCAAATTTTGTTAAAATTTATCGCAATCTTATAGCAACTTGTTTGACAATCGCTATTTTAATTTCTTTGAAATATCCTTCATAATAGAGCTGAGATAAGAATAATTAATAATGCATACTCAGAAAATTTAAAATTGTCAGGAGACGTTTGATGTTGCTTCAATGGTTTTGCAATTTCAAAGAGCAATATTTCATCTATTTGAATCTTGAAATAGGTTTTTATTGTTATCTGTCATCGCTTGTTCCATATACTTTCTACGTTTTCCCTAATGGATGTATTCTTTCAGAAAATACAATAGTTATGCAATATAAAAACACTGAAAATATTAAAACCCTCCAAATTTTCTGAATAAATTATTTGCATTATTCTTAAATTATTTACTCAAATTCAATATACTTTAACTCTCAGAAAAATAGTCTTTTATTTTGTAAATTAGTTTATTGATTAGCATGTCCTCATCACCCTATTCTCTAAGCATTTTAAACATCAAATACCAAAATGCCTAATACCGTAATTCAGTTTTCTCTTTTACTCAACGTGAAGTGGAAAGATAATGTTCACAAGGGATGATTTTAACATATCGAAGTAGATGTTTTTAATAGATCATTCGACAATGATAAAATAATTTAAATGATATAGCTAATGGTTCATAAATTAAGTAACTTGTTGAATGTACAAGTAGTCACAGAATTTCTTCAGGGTTCCAATAAATTATAATTTTTCATTCGTAATATGAACTACTGTATTTTCAGAAATACAACAGTAAGGGAAAATATATAATACAAAGCTTTTGTTATATTTTTAGGCATACCATACTCAAAAAACCGATAATATTTTTCTTCCATGTGTTTCATTTATTTAATATTATCTGCTGTCTACATTTTCTACGTATTTAAAAATTATTGACTTAAACTAATATTCCAGTTAAGATAATGGATTCACTTCTTCTTTGGCAAATAACTTTACTAGCAGAATATTCTAATTGTTATGAATATTTTTGTAGCTTTCCATCAAATAGAATTTATTCTCAAAAATTGTGATTTAGTTTTCTAAAGAAACTATTTTTATTAGTAAAACTTATTTTTAATTGAAAAGAAAAACTATGTGAATATAAATGCATACTTAGTATAAAATTATAAATATATTTACATAACTAGAAATATCATTAATCATATACTTAAGAATCATACCAATCAATTAAATTTATCAGCTAAGAAATAGCCTTATTTTAAAGAAATTATTAGCAAATATGCATAATTTTTCAGAAAGATTATATGAAAAAAGAAATTGATTCATGTAAAAAATAAAATATCAGACTTATTGTAAATTATAAACTCATATTTAACCATTTTTATTTCAATAAGCATATTATATATCCCAAATATTTATTTACTGCAATAGTTTACTAAACTAGATAATATTATTTGATATTTTGCCAAATCCTTGTTGGATTCTCTTAAAAGATTTACAATTTTTTAAGAACTTTGAATACTAAATTAACTTAGTAGCCTGTAAAATGGAAGAAATTGAGTTAATTGATAGACCTTAAAAGAATTTTAAACATTTATATAGCTTGTACTAAATATCTCTTAATAATTCATATGAATGTGTTTTTCAAAAACCTTTTCTGTTTCAAAATAAAAATTTTGATTGAAAGATAAAAGTAGAACAAAAAATATATTTGTAATAATGAAAATAATATTTATTGTTTAATAAAATTAAATAATTTAAAAAGATGAATTTTTTGAAAATTAATAAACAATTGTCAAATAAATAAGTATTTAAGCAATTTTGAAAGTGTTTTTATAATAACTCAAAAAATCACTTAATTTTTTTTTTGTAGGTATGTAAGTAAATTTCATATTTTAACTATCTTTTCTTCTTCTTTTTTAAATAAATTTATATTACAAATTTAATATTTTGCTTGTGATTGGTGATTTGCAAATCAACTTAACATAAATTTATGAACCATCAAAGTAAAACAGATTCAAAACTTCCATAAATTTTCTGCGCTATTTAGCATGAATAATTATAAGATGAACAATTTTCTCAACTTAAGTAAATAGTTGTTTTCTTTTGTATGCGTAAAACAACACACCTAAAAATATATTTAAAACTTTTTAATCACAAATTAGAACAGTTGAATTAAAACGTAAACGTGTACCAGAAACATTTAAATCAAAATCCGGCCAAAAAGTAAAATATAATTATTTTTAATTACTTTAGAAGACGTTATTTGAAACTGTGAAAGAGAAATTTTTGCTTAATACCAACTGCATACTTAATAAAATTGCTGCTTCATCACGTTTAAATCGAACGCCGTCTCAAAACAATTATTACTTCTTTTCAACAACGTAATCGATTTTTTTCTCTTATATCGCGATCCATAGTTACTCTGTTTCCGTCCGGTCCTTTACCAGCATACTTATTTTCCGCAGTAAAGCAAAGCTTTGATAACACCTATCTTTTCTTCTCCGAAAACCCCTTTTCAGACGGAAAAGAATCGTAAATCTTCAGCGTTTTCAATTAAGCTTCTTCAAGAGGAAGTAAGGAAGTAAAATAAGAAAGAAGAAGGAAAAAATACTATAATAATAAAGGAGTGATAAAAAGCAAGAAAATTTCAAATAACCGTCAGGTTGTCGAGGTCCATTCTTTCTCAATTGATTCTCTTTCTCTCAAATTTTGTAGTGTGTTAGTGGGGTGGGCGTGTAGTAAGGGGGTGGTTGGGAGCGCTATCACCCCCTTTACCTCTGGCTGCCTCGGATGAAAGAAGGTCTGCTTAATATGGAGCGGGAGATCTGCTTTTGACCAAAAACTAAAGGAGGTGCAATCAACGAACCCCAGGGACCATAAATCTCTCTCTGAAGCACCATTCAGTATGTTTCAGTTATTCTTCTGGGTTTTTCTCTTACGCTTGAATTCAGGATGAATTGAATATTGTAATTGTAAAATGTAATTGTTCTTTAGGAAATCATAGAAGGGTAAATTACATCACATTAACATGTACAGGTACAATTAAGTTTATAAAAAAATATTTTGACTTAAAAATTAGAAGGACATTTTTGTACTTTAGCCTAATTAATTAAGTAGTATGTCAAGCAATTCGTAGTTCTATAGAATTTAAAAGCTAATTAGAAGAATGCATGGATTAGGGGTTAATCATTAAAACACTGTTTAATTAGAATAATTATTTAATACTCTTTATTTTATTAATGCTTAGATGTATGAAGTTTTATTTTCAATAAGTAAAATCTAAAATCAAATAGAAAGAGAAGTTAATATGAAAGTATACAGCTCAAGGGTGTAGCAAATGAAAAAATTCCAAAAAAAATATTAATTTTGGCAAAAAATACTATTGATATATTTCACATTACAAAAGAAAAATTTTTCTTGCTGAATCTATAAGAATGTGCATTTACATTAATAATCAATTGTATCTCGTTTCTATTTGAAAACACTTTTTTATGATTAAAAAAGCCATAATTTTTGTATAATTAATCGTAATTCGTAACACTAGCAAAGAAATGTATGTAGCTATAATGCTGTGATGAATATGTCACAGATAAAAAAATATAAATTTGGAAATGATAAAATAGTTTTAGTATAATTAAAATTTAAAAAAATATATTTTATGCAAAGGTTAGCAATTATAGAGATATGAGTTTTTAAAAATACAATACATATCTCTTCTACATTACTATGTATATAAGGATTATTGTTTATATTTGTATGTTATTTGTATTTCTTTTTTTATCGTATTTATTATTTATAATCGTAAATAATTCTAAATATTCATTTTCTGGATAGGAAAACGCAATTCAAATTGATTCAATTAAACAATTAAGGTAAAATAAATAGTTTTTGAAACATGGTACTTCAATTTATATATATAATTACTGTAATGTATTAAATAATTTCAAACGTATTGTATACATAAGAAAAAATAAAAAATATTTTTAAATCTTCAAAAAATAAAAAATATTTATAAAATACAAAACATTTTTATCTTTAAAATATCTTACTGTTTGTCATTAAATTGCGAAAAACCATAAACGACAATCATTATTCTTGCCGTAGTCTTTATACATTACAATTACTTTTTTAATAGATTTAGTATTGTACTTTTAACATTTTTCATTATTAATTTTAATATGCCATAAATTTTCATGTATGTAATTTAACATATACGTCACCACCTATCCTGTCTACTGTCTGTGTGCCTGACTGTGGATAGGGTGGTCCTGGGCTCGAATCAAAGTTCGGGCATGGATGTTCTTTCTCTCATTCTCCTGTCTTTGTCATTTACTTGCATAAATAGAGTGAAGATTGCCTACCCTATAAACAGGTATCTAAGGCACGTGTGTACTGAAGAAGTCGGACTTCACACCGAATTACGGTTCAGTTGAAAAAGTGGAGAAATATGTTAATAAATATATATTTTTTTTGAATTAATATAATTTAATGTATATTATTTTAATTTAACGATATTTAAAGTAACTAAAAAATTACTAAAGAATATTTCAAAAATAAACTTTTAAGATTTGCAACAGGTTTGTAGAAAATAGTTTGTTAAATATAGGCAAAGTTTTAATGTAAAAATTTCCACATAATTATGAAAATAAATATTTGCCATTATGAATTAACACATCATTTTAATAAATTAGTTCATATTTTTTTCTGTTTGACAGTTCAAAGACAATTATATTAAATGCCTAATATTATGTATTTAAAGTATTAAATTATCAGTATAATATATTTATCTAATTTAATTGAAATTGAAATGTAAAAAACATAAAACAATATTTTATGTTCATTACATTTCAATTTTAAATTAATATAATTGACATTTAATTTTTATAAGTCTCAAACGATCATTTTTGTGGACTTGTGATAAAGCTTTAAATAAATAAATAAAGAACTTTTTTAAAAGAAAATGATTGAATAGTGATGGTCTATTAATAATTTGGTTTTCAATTTAAAGTTATATATCGAATTATAAAAAGCAAATATTTGCTATTTTAAACAAAACTTTCTAATGAAAAATGTTTTAAGAATTTGGGCTTTGTGTATTTCATCTGGCTTTTCAATCTGGACTTTTGGGCTATATATATTTTATTCTTTTAAAGATTCTATAAATGTATCAGCTTGTGTATGTTCTTAAGTAAAATTTGAATCATTTTTGCAAAGGTATTTGCATCAAAAGCCCGTTTTTTTCTTCAGCTAAAAATGAATTTCTATACCTATGAGAAAAAATCCTTTACCTTTACCTTTAATACCTTTGAGATATTTCTATGAGGAAAAGAACAATTTGTGTATTAAGTCTTGCTATTTATATTAATTTCCATTTTATGACTTACAAATTAAGAATATTCATTATTTAATAATTTCAATAATTTAAACAAATTTAATAATAATTTTTTTATTTGTTTATATTTTCAACAACCATTTTAATGAATCGCACTTGGGAATAATGCTTAACTTATTTGATTTGCTAGTCGTAATTTCCTTATTTTTAAGTAGTGATTTTAAAAATATAAGCATTCAAGTATTTGGGTTTCAAAAGTCGCTTCAATTTTAAAATTTTCAATTAACTTTTTTAAGACTCTCTTCATAACAAATTATGGAGAATGATTCTGTCAGATACATCTTTATGAGATCCAATTATAATTTATTTTCTAGACATATTCAGACGCATATCCAGACAAGCTACGTAAGAGTTGGATGTGTATGAACATGATCATAAGGGCATCAACTGCAAAAAAAGGCAGACACTGAACATCAAAATGAAATTTTTCTTTTTCAAATTAATAATATTCTGGCAGACTCTACTCTTATACATGTCTAGGTACCAAATTATATCAATACCTCTGAATAACTCCTTGGTATAACGATTATCGTTTAACAGAATATATTACAACTTTTTTTATGAGGAATAATTTTGACATTCACATCCCACGTAAGATTGCTTTTAAGAAGGGAAATGAAATTTTCTACTTGCTTTCTAGATTAGTTTTAATTCTTTCACAATTAAATAGAAATAAAAAAAACCGGCTAAGAAGAGAAATTTATTTTCAGAAATTTCAATCTTGATTAATCGATCTCACCTTCACAGGTAATCAACAGAAAGGTTATTGAATCTTTTAGAATCAAAAGAACTATTTTGATTTCCCAATACCCATATATATATATATATATATATATATATATATATATATATACAAACAGATATATATATATATATATATATACCGGGTGATCCAAAAGTCAGGACGAACTTTAAAAATGAATAATTCGAAAACGCATCACGATACAAAGATGCGGCTTGCACCAAATGGATGGAAAAAAAACCGGGTTTTGTATGGCAATGAAAAAATAAATTCTGTTGGCGACCAACAGATAGCGCTGTCGGATTTCTGATGCAGGATTATGCAAAGCAACAAATGATATAAAAAGAAGCAACTGCAGCATGTATTGGTAGTCGAAGCTGGTATGCATCGAAATGCTGTCCATAATTGAGAAAGCCCTCTGAGTTAAACTGTTTTATAAGAGTTCGGAAAGTGCCATTGCGGCATTGCGAGCATATCGCTACATAAAGGGTATGCGAGATTGCAAAGGACCAATAACGTCTTCTGCATAGAACAAAATTGTGAAAAAATTTGAAGCTACAGGTTCTCTGGCATCACGTCAAAGAAGTGGACGTCCCTCAACTGCAGCTGCTGTTGCCACGACAGTGGAGCAGACGGTGCAAGCCATGTCGGCGGTTGCTGCACATGGGGAGTGCAGTGCTCGAGAAGTTTAGATACAGACAGGAGGGTCATACGGAAGTGTCTGGAGAGCACTGCGAGTAACTTTGCAACGGTATCCCTACAAGTTGCAACATAACCAAGAACTAAAATCTCCTGACTTTGACTCTCGCCAACATTTTGTGAATTTGGTCTTCAATAAGATGGAAGAGCAGCACGACTGGCTTCACACTGTGCTTTGGACAGATGAAGCACATTTCACACTCTTTGGCGCTGTTAACACCCACAATTGTCTAGCGTGGACCACAGAGAGTCCACATGCATTTGTTGAGGTACCCTTGCAACAACCTAAAGTGACAGTCTGGTGTGGCTTCACTGCTGATTTCATAATTGGTCCATTTTTTGTTCGAGGAAGTCACACAGACAGGTTTCCAAACAGTTTCTGTCACCGGTAAGTGATATCTAACACTGTTACAGAACAGCATTATTCCTGAACTGCAAGCGTGACAGGTACTCCAAACAGTCACCTTTATGCAAGATGGAGCACCACCTCATATTGCTCTGCCTGTGCATCGTCTGCTACGCTCAACATTTGGGGAGGATCGCATTATCAATCGCTACTTTAATCATGCATGGTCTCGAAGATCTCCCGATCTCACACTCCGTGACTTTTGGCTGTGGGGCTTCTTGAAGTCAAAATTGTACCACGACCAACTGGCATCACTAGCGTCACTGAAAGATGCCATCCGCCAAAATGTGTCTGCCATAACGCAAGAAATGCTACTAAATGCTGTAAATGGTGTGGTGACTCGTCTCACAGCTTCTGAATGATGGACAGCACATTGAACATATACTAGAGTAGGTACTAATTAACTGTAATTAATCTGACTTCATTAATCATTTTTTCATTTGTAAATCATCTTTTGTTGCAATAAAACACTATAGCGCCATCTGTTGGTCGCCAACAGAACTATTTTTTTTATTGCCACACAAAACCCGTTTCTTTTCCATCCGTTTGGTTCAAACCACATCTTTGTATCGTGATTCGTTTTCGAATTGTTCATTCTTAAAGTTCGTCCTGACTTTTGGATCACCCGGTATATTTTATATTCCTATTTCAATGTATATATATATATATATATATATATATATATATATATATATATAGACATTAAAAACATTGAAATAGGAATATAAAATAAACATTATTATACATCTAAATAAGGATACATAACATCAGTTCTTGATTTAATTAATTTAGACATATATTTTATCTATATTGACATTTATCTTTATTATAATTTTTATATCAAGTTTAACAAATGTCAGAGCAATTGATATTATCATCTGCGTATAAGGAATTTTGCGGTATAAAAAACAGTAAGCATACATTGTTCTGTTACATCTGAAACATAGTTTTCATTTTAAACAGAGTTTGTTGAAAATCTTTTTCCATTGAATATTTATTGTAAAAATAATTTGGAAATGATTCCGCTTAATTATTACGGTTTAATTTTTTCCAGATTTCATCAAAAATATCTTACTGTAGAAATAGCTTTAAAGTATGTTTACTTATGTTTTTAAGGTCAGTATTTTTATGCAAAATTTAAGCGGGTTCGATAGTTTAAATTAAGCTGCCTATTATTTTTAACAAGCACATTGTGATAAAAACGAAATCCATGAGCTATTGGAACAAAATGCAATATTTCAGATGCTAACTCGTAAAAAGTAATGATTTACAAAAATTTTGCATCTGTATATACAATCATTCCACTTCTAATTTTACAGCTGATATTCATGCTTCTGAAAATTACTTTGAACGAATGATTATGCAGAATGTTATGCACTTAAATTCTCATTTTTTTTAATTATTTAGAATTATGCAATGACATTTATTTTATATGGAAAATTCCGTGAAAAATAGCTCATATTACTTATAATGTTCATTATACCTAGGTTGATTCCACTGTTACAGAAAAAAATAATAAATTCCCGTTTCCTTTTCCTTTTTAAATAATATATACTTAAATATATTTATATAAAAGATTAAGCTTTTTGCTATAGAAACTAATACATAAAGTCAAATATAATTATATTAACTGTATTCGGTATCGTAATATACTTAATGCATACATTTAAACTTTAATTTACATTTAAACTACTAAATTTTAATTTACATTAAACTTTAATTAAGTTTAATAAAATTTTCAATCCAAAAATATCCTCAAAATGTTAATTCAAAAACATAGAAACTTTATAGAGAAATTTGATGGAACTTGCAGTTCCACTGAAAGAACTTTTTTTACATTTAGAGATTTTAATATTACAGAAATTGTATTTATATTAAAAGTAAAAAAAAATATAGTTTTGAAATATCTTTAAAATTGACGGAATCAAATGGAAGCTTAATGTTTTATGCTAAGTTATTTTAAGAAAGTAATAAAATGGTGAATCATCATATTTAAAAACGAAGTGAAATAATGTGTTTGAAAAATCTAAGAAAGAAAAGATGTTGTTTTCTTTCAAAAAATCACATAACTTTGATTATTTGAATATAAAAGAAAATCCAGTTTTATTTGAGTCAGCTTTCGCAACATAATACGTTGATAAAAATTTAAGGGCAAACATGATTTTTATAAAAGTTTGTAAATTCTTAACCAGCTATTAACGTCAAATGAGACAAACAATTTAAAATGTTCTAAAAAGAAGTTGACATTTTCATATCGTCAACTTCATTCATCATAAAATGAACTAAAATATTCATTCCAGAATGAATTCACTTTGTTTTAGATTTTTTATAAAAAGCTTGAGTCCATGAAAACGAAGTAATTTAACAACTAAATGTATGGTATTTTAAGTCTGGTAAATAAAATAGAGGCGTAATGATTTAAGTCAATCAGAATATGATAGATACTTAAAGTATTTTATGAACTAATTATCAAAAGTGTATCAGCACCACTATTTATTTCCAAATTCAATTTATTTTGTGTGATAAAAGTTTTAAGACAGAATAATTTTATGTAGACATCATTAATGGGATCTCTTTTCACAAAGATCAATGGTTCATTGACCTCAAATTAATAAATGCAATTTAGTTGGGTTTTCGAAAATTGAGGATGGATAGAAAGTGGTTGGAACCAAGTTCTACTTACAGATGAGTTTCAATACGAACATGTATTTACGAACATATGTTTTAGTAAGGAGAAAACAATACATTAGAAACAAATCCACATTTATTGGAGAAAGATCAGATTGCAAGTAAGATAATTTGATGTCGAAGGCTTATATCAGTATAAATAACAATATAGATATGCATATTTTTAGGACTACATTTTAACTTATTGAAGCTATACCGAGAAGACAAGGAGATATCTTGTCACATGCTCCTAATTGTTTTTCTCTGTTCTTAGAATGTATCGAAATCACCCAAGGAAAATTGAAAATGCAGAAAAATCAACTATTAAGACATCATTACTTGTTAAAATTCAATATAGTTATAAATTTCAAGGAGTTTTAACGGCAGATTCTAATTGTTCTAAGCGGGTGCTATGTATTTTTATACAAATTATTATTTTCAAATTAGGTGCGAGCATAAATGTTTTTACATTTACTTAAAGAATATTTCAATCTTTAAAAAATTTATAATTGTTTTCTCGATGAAAATATTTATCAAGTTAACTCAAATTTAATTATATGTCAGATTATTATACATTCACACACTAGCATTAAAATATTCACTAATAAATATCATGCTCCATAAAATTGTTTAATAACACTTACTTATTTAAATTTTTATAATAAAAATATAAAATATCTCTATCATTTTATAACAAAACGGGAATTTTGTATCAAAAATTCTTGAAAGTTAATTTTTTTCCCCCAAACAATGCAAATCTTACTTAAGAAATCCAAACCTCGCGAATATCATGCACTTGCGCTGCAAACACAAAACAAAAAATTCTCTAACATCTTGGATAAAATCATATTTCCTTAGCACCATAGCAATTCAAGCTTGGGAAAACACGAGGGAAATATATCATAAGTAGAAAGATAGGCTAAAATAAGAAATAGGAGATCGGAATTTTTCTGGAATTAAGTCGCAATAAATCCCTAAGCCAGTGCGCGACAGGCATTGGCTGGATATGTTTTCTTCTAGTTCTCCAAGCAGATCTAGAAGTAATCTTTTTGGGAAGGAAAGAATGAGTAAGTTCTGTCGCTAATCTTAGATTAGCTTACGCTAGCTCAGAGCCTTATTGGTGAAGAGTCTAATTTAAAGGTGTTTTCTAGAATTATGGGTTAAAGGCTGTGATTTTTTTCTTTAATATATACGATGACTATTCGAAAAAGTATTATTTTGTAAGAATATATAAATGCGTGTTTCTACAATGTAATATTTTTACCTTAAAAATAATATATATAAATATACATATAAATATATATATATATATATATATATATATATATATATATATATATATATATATGGTTTTTCAAAATTATAATAGTGCCAAAAGTTTTGAAAGATATGTTCCCCACAAAATAAATGCTGTATCCACTACTTAGTATTGAAATCATGTATTAATTGCATCACATTTATTTAATAGCTGAAGTTCTAAAACAATGCATAGAATATGATATTTTAAATATATTTTTGTGTTTCATAGGAAAAAAATACAATTTGATTTAATTTTTATACATCTGTAATTATTTTAATTAAAATTACATATTTTTAATAAAATATAATTGAGAGTGGGATACAAATTTTAAATATTATACATTTAGTTCTTAATAATGACCAAATAGATTATATTTTTATTGAAATTTACGGAGTAATGCATAAAATATGCAAATTTATAAGTACATATAAGTTATGATAATTGTTTATCACAAAGATAGATATTTCATACCCTTTCATATTAAAATTAGACTGGGAACATTAAGGAATAATACATTTTATTAGTAATTAAGCTAAATAAGTTGCTAGTGTTTACAGATATTATGAAATCCTTTTAAGAACAAAAATGAGATTCAATTCTGTCTGTACAACTTGATATTTTAATCTGAATTGTTTAAGTACCACGTGTTCACTGAGGTTAAGTTCATTCAGTGTCATCAATCACTGGTCATAATCAATAGACAATGCACAACAGCAAGTTTCATTCGCAATAAATCAATCTAAATGAATGGGTGGCAATTTCCTTGTTTGAATCGAATTCAATTTATAGAAGACGCAATTTTTTTTTCTATTCAACTTAAATCAATCGCATTTGAATGTTTGAGAGATCTCGCCTCTTTCCACTTAAATCAACTTTACAAGAAAGAATGGAATTTTCAACCCATTCTAAATCGACTCCCGTTGAATGAAATGCGCAATAAATCAATTTCGAGGATGTAATTGATAAAGATCTTTACCTGTCATGAAAGAGATCAATTTATGTTCAATATGGTTTTATTATTCTCCACATTTTTTTTATGATTAATAGTGTTTTGTGAATATACGTCAAAAATATCTCTTAATGAAATTTTGACTTAATAATGAAATTTTTTAAAAGAACTTAAAATAAAATATTTTTCACTCATCAAGTAATCAACATTTTTTATTTTTTCGGATTTTGAAATTAGCTTATAAAAAATAATATTTCACAAGGTTCAAAATTTTCAAATTTTCTCAATTTATTTTTGCAATATAATGAAACATCTTGAGTTATACAGAATCGATATACTTTTAGATGTGAAGATAATTAAAAAATTGCATTTTTCATTAAACTTTCCTTATTAAAAAAATGCATTTTTTTAATTTCACAAAATTTGATGCAATAACTGAAAATATTTGCCTTAAGAAAATTCAACTTAATTAATGTAAAGTTTAAGTCCTAAATTTTTATTAATTTTTAATGAAGTTAAAATTATAATTTTATTATATTGATATACAAAATAAAATCAATTTAATTTAATTTTAGTAATTTATCAAAAAAGATAAATTACTAAAATTCAGATATTTCAATTAAAATGTAATTTTTGGTCAATTATATAGAATCTACAAAATCTGTAATAAGTTCAAAACATAAAATAAATTAAATGCTTAGAAAAGTATTATGATAAATCATAATGCACGAATAAAATAAATTTTATCAAAAATTTAATAAGAAGAGCATTGTTTATATAAGAAAGAAGTATTCCGACATTGGACGTCGGAATTATTCGGATCTCCAACTCTGAAGAATTTCGGAAGGAATCAGACTTTTATTTGAGTACACTGAATCTGTGGGAGATTATAAGAGAAATACATATTTTTTCCCTTGAGCAAGCATTCTATTGTTTACCTATGTGGAATTTCCATCAAACTGACATTATTACAATATGGTATGGGAATTAAATCATATTTTAAGACATAAATATTGTATTTTATTTAATATCCAAAAACTTATTTTTTAAAATTCTTCTATGCATTCATTCAAAAAAAAATATAGCATTAAAATGCATAAATTATACTGTAAAATATTGCTGAAAGCTCACCTAAGCCTTACAAGAATTAAGAAAATGCTACTTAGTGTTTGTGCATTTAGAAAGTTTTTTTTTCGTTGTTTATACTTTGCTGTTTTTCTAGGTTTCTAATTAGTTTTCACAATTCTGAAATTTGCATGATAATATTTATTTAATTTTGATGTTCGTGTTGTACACTAATTTGAAAATTTTAAACATTTATTTAAATGCTGATTAATTGTTAACTTTTATATTTGATGGTTTTGTAGTGTAGAGACATAATTTTGACGATTATTTGCCATTGCCGAAAAAGTATATTTTTGTAGCGTTATGAAGTTAAACTTTTGTGCTTTTCTTAGCTTCTAGAACTTAGTGTTTAAACATCCATATGATTCATTAAATTATTCTATGTTTCAGTCAGAAAGTTTCTAAATTTTATTTAAATAATAACATTTAAATATTTTTATTGAGGAATTTGTACAAAAGAAATAAATAATTATATAACCTTAGTATAAAGTGTTTTACTCAAATAAAAAAGTACACTTAATAAAAAATGTTACTAAAAAGTAATATATGTTACGCATTTGAAAATTAGTACAACTATTGATAATTTCATCTGTAATATTTTAAAAAATATAAATGCAAGTAATTATACTCTGAAATTGATTCTTTTTAAAATTTTTTCATCCTATGGCTATGTATATTAAAAGAAAGCTGTTTGTAAAACTTTTCTAAAAAGTTTTCATTCCTTACATTTTAAAAAAAATTAATTTTATTACCTTTAAATTTAAAATGTTGAATAATGCATTTTTTCTAAGTTATAAGTTCATTGATATAATATGTTTTTTGTTTCTTTAATTGGAATAAATTATTTTATCGTGTAGAGCTTAGAAAATCATGACAAAAATCAAACCAATAATTGAATAGTTGATTAAAGCCTAACAATATTTCCCTCTGTGAAATCATTAAGTAAATCCCATATAATTGTGCTTATATTCAAGAGACAATTATAAAAATATTAGTTAAAAAAAACTCTTTCATAAACTAAATTTTTGAAAAAAAAATTTAAGTATTTTAGACAATTGATTTTAAAAATATATTTTAATTTCAACATTCGAAAATGTAATTATTGATACCTAATAAGATGCATCTGTTTTGAAGAAAAAGAATTTCACAATTATATGTATTTAATGATTAAAATCATTTAATTCTGAATAAAAATAACGAGAGATGAAATTCAAGTGAGAGTGTTGAATACATTTTCTGTACATTCAAAATACACTTTTAGTTTAAAACTACTGTAATATATCATGAAAAAGCAAGGATTTAATATTTACTTTACCCCTGTCACTAGAATGCTTCGGTGCATTAAAAGGAGAGAAAAGACTCCAGGGACAACAACGACACTCCAACTGTCCTTTCGCTTATATTTTCAGCGACCACCTATTTGGGAGGGACTATCTAAGAAAACTCGGATATCTTCTTCTTCTAGTACTTCATTTCTATTTTATTTTTTTATTCTTCCCTTCGTTCTTCCTATTACTTACAACTACTTCATGAGAGCGAACTTCACTGTATATCACAAGTATCAGTATATAGGTTAAAAGAGGATTTTTCCTTTATCTGGTCTCGTGGACTGTACAAGAAATAGAGGCAAAAAAGTGTTTAAAGATCACTTCGGTGTAGGCGGCAGGGGTGCTCGTATGAACATCGAATGACTTTTGTGGAAGTTTTTCCCTTTTTTTATTTATCTTTCCCTATTTCTTCAATATCTAAAGGGGACCAGGGAAAAAAGCTTTCGGACATGATCTCCAACTCTGAAGAGTTTCCAAAGGACTCAGACTTTTATTTGAGTACACTGAAACTGTGGAAGATTATAAGGGAAATACATCATTTTTTTCTTGAGGAATCTTTCATATTTATCTATTTGGGATTTCCATCAAACTGACTTTATTATAATACGGTATGGGAATTGAAATCATATTTTTAGGTAAATATTATAAGAGGAAATTTTATTTAATATCCAAAAATTTAATTTTTAAAATTCTTTTTGGAATTTATTCAAAGAATAAATGCCGAAAATATTAGAATGCATGAAATATACTCAAATATAACTATCTTAAAAATATTATTACTGTAATGTTTAGTTTTCATTTAAGTGCATGTTTATTGAATGATGTATTTAAATGGCATATTAAATTTAATAATTGAAGGAAAATTTTATAATTTGGATTTGTTATTTGATCGTTTGTACTTTCATTTAATTCCTTTCAATAATCTTAAATTATATGTGATTTAAATAACTTGTTTTAGAAAAATTAAAAATATCTATGTATTATTACCACTTATTTAATTTAATTTAATTGTGCAGTTCAGTTATTATTTTTATATGAATTTAATTAATTTATTTTTATAATAGTTTAATTATCAGTTTGAGAGTAATTCATATGCTTCACTTGATATATAACTTCCTTCAGGAAATAAAACAATTCGTATTTCATTAATATTTTATAAAACACTATATGAAACTATAACTTCTTATTATTTATTTTCATTGGGTCTTTAGTTGACAAAGCACTCTTTTTTATGACTAAATAATTTTGTGATAATTAAATTTCAATTTTTTTTTTTGAAAACAAAAATTGCAAAATAATTTTGAAATTTCAAGAAATTAAACATTTGAAGGTTTTAACACGCGTGGAATTGTTAAAATAAATTAAAGAAGAGATAAACACTCTCTTTGCATTTATTTTAATTTTTATTTTAAGCATAAATTTTAAGAAGAAATTTAATACATCAACAAAATTAATATAATGTTTGAAAGAAGTTTATAATTATAGTTTATAGTAATGTTTCTATTTGGTTAAAAAAAGTCACACAATTTTAAAGTCATTCCATTTTACATTATAAACAGTAATCGGTTAGTAAAAGTATAACACATTTTAGTAATTCATTTAGTAACAGTGTAAAGAATATCTTTCAGTAAAACTGCTGAGATTTATAACATTGAAAAACATTTTTCATTCTATTTTTCCCTCAAAATTAACTTTATCCATTTGAAAAGGGATATTTAGACATTGAACTTTATAAGCATGATAAAACAAAATAAATTCAAATCGATTACATGACAAAAAGATTAGCTGATATTTCTTGGGAATTATAATATTTTTATATTTAAAGAAATTACAGGAAAACAAACTACTCGTATTTTTCACAAACTTTTTTACAACCTTCAACCACAATTTCTAATGATTTTAGGAATAAAATATTATATATATTAAAATACTAAAAAATGTGACAAAATTCGTTCAAAATATGTCTAAAATAATAAAAAAGGAAAATCAATTATATTAACAAAGGTTTAAAAATTCCTATTTAATAGATTTATAAAATAAAAACTTAAGGTATCACTATTGTTGCACAGAACAATTTATAGTATAATAAACCTAGATGTTATTAATGTTTTGTGAAAAAACACTGAAAATTTGGAGAAATAAGCATTTTTTATTATATATTGATTAAAATGAAATCATAGCTACTACGTAGATATTTAGCGCAATATTTACGAATAAAGTTCAATCAATTCAATTGTAGATATTTCTAACAATTCAGCTATTTTTATAGACATAATATTCAGCTATTATTCTAAATCCAGCTTATTTCTTAAGAAAACATTTCAAATATAAGGAGTTAAAATTTCAATAACGAGATAAGCTTTAGTATGTGTTTAGAAGATACTTAAATAATTAGATCGTATATATAAGATAAGTATAAACAATTTAATATAATATACTAAAATATACGTTATTATTATTCAGAATTTTCAGAAAATTTTGATATTAAATAATAAAAAAAAGAAATTAAAAAATAAAACTAATTATTAATACTAATTTCTTATATTAATAACTGATTTAAGGAATTAAAATACATTTTGTTAATTTTATATTTAATTTAAATTTACATTAAATTTTACAATGTTCTTTTTCAAATTGATTTCAGGGTACAAGACATAAAATCATATTTCTTCTTTTGCTTTTGTACATTATAAACTAGTACGGATAACAATAAAACATTTTCCTTCATATATTTTTTTACAAGAACATTGTAAAGCAAAAATTATTGAACTATATATATATATATATATATATATATATATATATATATATATATATACAGAGAGAGAGAAACTTCTTTTGTTAAATTACCGTGGGAATATTTCATTAAGTGTTTTGCTATTTACCTCTCTTTCAACTCAGCAACTCCCTTGTCTCTATATTAAAGTTTAGTAGAAAAACATTTCCATTCCAAAAAAAAATGTATAATTGATGTTAAAGTTAAACTAAATATATAATAAAGTGAATGTTAGAGTACTTAACTCAATCAACGCAATACTTGAGTAAAGTAATATCTTAAGTAGAAAACTGATTCGAAGATGCCTGAGATTATCATAATTATTGTAAGATGTAAATATTCAATTAAATAATCTTTTTGTGTCTGAATTTTATGTACAGTGATAAATACTAGCATTTTCATAGTCTGCTAGTTTGAGACTTTTCTTTGTTGTTCTATATCAAACATTCTAATACAGTTTTATTCATTTAAATAAAAATTGCATATTTTACATTTAAGAATAA